>JAQIVF010000235.1:0-27951 GCA_034698365.1 Steganacarus magnus
TCTCGGAATCACTTAACGTGAACTAACTTTTATGCAGAGAAAAAACTTTCAAAGAGTTAAGAGGGTTAACAAAACTTACGGAAAGATAAAAATCGTGATAAAATCTTTTTTCATTGCTATCCAGAGTAATTAAATTTTTAAAAACAGGTTAAGTTATTTCACTCAAAATATTTTTAGTGGATCTTTTCGCTATCAAAAAACTTTTTAACCTTTAGAAGATTTTTAAAATTATCTCATAAACAAGTGCGACAATAAGCTCATTTCAATTTAATGCGTTTTTTAAGAGTAGATATTTTTTATTCAAAGTCTTTTTATCTATGCTCACTGAAATAAGAGATGATAAGCATCGTAAACAGAAGATAAAAAGCAAGCCTCACTTACTGGCGATTAGGGAGAACTGCAATAATAATGCTAATTAAAATAAATAAATAAATAAATATTTAATTAAAGCAAAAATAAAACCGTCTCGAATTAATTACAGACATTCTTAATAAAAATTTCAGTACTTTTATGTAAAAACTGTTAGAAACTGTCATAAAAACTTAGAGAACGTAAAGGCGAAAATAAAACGTCTGACTCGTGAGGGTATTAGTGTAAAATGTAAAAAAATTGTTACTTTCAACTAAAATAAAGAAACAAAGTACAGATGAAATTACAGAGAAGACGTCTCATTAGAATAAGGATAATAATTAATTTTATTGATAACACAATTTTCCTCAGAGAAAATATGAAACAAAACAACAAAACAAGTCAACTTCGTGAGGAACGTTAAATGGCGTACAGTCGAAGAATTGAATATTTTAAAATGGATAGCGTAATGTAGAAAAATAATAGTATACAATTTGAATCTTTCAAACAAACATAGAATTATTATAAATAGTAAGATAAGCCCCAAAAAAGACGACAATCAACAAAAACCGCACGTATTTTCAGCTCATTACCAAAAAGTTAAAGATATTCTTTAATATTTCTAAAAAAACATACTTACTTCGGTTGCGATAACTTTCTCAATAAAAATTCTTGCTTGAAATCTCTAAATGTATTGATAATAAAGATAAATTTTTAAAGCTGGTACACACACAAAATGCCGAGTTTTTAAAAGCAAATATTTATGTAAGTTTTGTGCACATTTAATAAGTAATATTTATTCAGTCGCACATTCATTTCTGGCAAAACAAAATGAAACAAAAGCTTACGGCGCTGTAATAAGTTTATGCGAATCAAATAAACTGCTGTTCAGTGATATTTATTAATGGTGCATATCGTCAATCATCACACAATTGGCGTTTTGTATGCGCTCTTCAGTACGCTCTATGATTGAGATAAGAATACCAAAAACCATCATAGGATTCATTTATATTTTGCAGCGGCATTGAAATATTTGAGATTTTCAACCGCAGGGAACACTTCTTTATATGTGGGGGCAAACAGAGACAGAGAGAAAGAGAGAGTCAGAGAGATAGCGAACTGGAACGCACTTCACTTCATCGGTAACGCTATTTCAACGTCAATCGCAATTGATTTAATGCACTTAAGTGTCAAACATAAACCTTTCTATTGAATGCGACTCTTCTGAGAAAAAAATTGTTCGATACTCTCATTACCCGTACTTATTATCTAATACTCGTATGAAATATCATATAATATCACAGAAAAGAGCTCAGTAAAGCGGTATAAAAGCACCAAACGTTTTAAACGAAACTCACGTAAAAAAGTTGATGTTATTGTTGTTGTAAAATAATATTTTTCTCTAAGCCTTAGACGAACTAAGAATTTTTAAAAAGTTTTTTGTATAGCAGTGATGCGTTGCACTGGTTTTGTTTGCGACTCACATGACTTCGCAGAGAGTATGTTATGCTATATTTGAATAACTGGCACTGTTTTGTACTTTCACTCTCAATGCAATAGATATTCGTTTAAAACTAAGAGATAAGTTTTTTTCCGTTTTGAGGCTTAGAATTTAAAAAAAAAGTTTTATGTCCAACATGTTTGATACGCCCCATCAAATTATACTTAAACGCCGTACACATCGTTACCGCGATTATTATTTTAGCTTTAAATACATACATGACGTTTCGATCATTTACTAGAAGCAGTGGCAGCGAAACAACACTACAGCCCAAACCAAACCCACAAAATTATTCATGCCTTGATAACATTAGAGAGGATTTGCGTAAGAAATCTTTAGTTTATTTATCCATACATATTAATGTATGCAAATTTGCAAACAGCCATACAAGCGATTGAGAACCGAAATCTTATATTATTTTATCCGCAGAGGATCAAAGAATCGCACCAATGCTTCATTAAAAGTTTCTCTCTTTTTCTTAATTTCTCTATCATAAAATATATCAGAAGTTTTTTCCCGAAGGATATTCGACCGAGACTTGACTTTTAATTAGAACTTAAACCTCTTTGTGTAATATTAAGAGAAAACGAAAGCGAAAAAACAGTGTATCTCTCGTTTCGCTTTTAAATTCGTTAACATAAAACTTTTACCTTAACGTAAAAAAATTGTATTATCTCTGTTTAAATCAGGATTAAATTTTCTGTCAGAGACATAATTCATCATAAAAGTCAAAATGAAGATTTCAGAGACATCAATGCCATAAAATTAAAGCAACAAAAAAGTAACGAAAGATTATTAGCGGACGATATGTAAAATCAATTTAGTCTGAAAATATTTCAAAAAATAAAAGATGCATTAAATTTTTTATCGTTTATCTATCAATTAGAAAAAGGAGAGCAAAAAAGCAAAGCAAATAAAACAATTTAAAGCTCATGTTTACTAATTAGATGTTGATTTTTTTGCATACTATTAGTGATTTCAATACCAATTTTGCATAAACTAGAAAAAAAATCTCTAGCCTTAAGGATATATCGAAGAGTTAAATAAAACAACAAAAATAAAATGAGAAAAAGTAAAAAAATTTGAAAACCAAAACTTTTATAACAGATTACATAAAAAGCAGCAAAATATTTAATATTAAACAACAACGTGGTCTCTCATAACTTTTCCTGAATGAATGATTAATTTCTCGTTAACGAAACTGTTTTATGTTCGGGAAAGCATTAGAGCTGTAAGTTCTGTGGAATACACACACACACACACACACACACTCACTCACTTACACACACACACACACACACACACACGCAAAACATCTTTTAAAAATTGGCGAATATAGAAGCAACACGTACGCAACATAAGCAACATTTCGCAAAAAAAGTTAAGTTTCGGTGCGTTTACCTTTGAAAACCCAGCTATCACTTGCAAAATCGTTATGAGAAAGCGAAAAAAAAAGATTTTGCAAAAAAAAGTCGCGCACAATTTAATGCCCTTCGGGCCGAAGACATTAGAGAAATATACTTATAAAAGCCATCCATCCATATATCATAACGTGGTATCGCAAAGACAGTGAACTAATTCCATGATAGCGATAATAGTAATTATGAATATATTCAAATGAGAACATACCATAATGGCTGTGCATGTAAATCGCAAATTTATAGTCACTGCGTGAGAAAATGCAAAGTGGGAAAAGGTTTTCAATTCAATTTCACCTCTCCATACCCTTTAGATAATAGCGAATAACAACTTTGAACTTAACATCATTAAATTATGTTTTGTTTTATCAAATTATTTTTATGTTCACGTTGTTGTTGTTGTTGTTTTTCCCGATACGAACAGTATATTTAGTGTGACGGACAACAATAAAAGAAATAAGTCATGCGATTGCGAGACGTGCTTCACTTTTGCGCAATACAATCAACTTTTCTTCTCTTTGGAAGAAAAAAGTTTTTTATATAAATAACAACACTCTTCCAAAGAAATTTCTTTAATAAACATGGTTAGCATTTATTTTTTCGCAAATATGCGTAACCTGTTGGATGTCAACAAATCACTGCAACCCACCAGAAAATTTTATGTGCGAAAGTCAGCGCTGATTCCCCGCTAAAAATCTCGTTAAAGATACAAAAGAGATTAATGATTCTATAATTAGAAATTTTAATTAGCCTTTAAAAGCTTACTATTCATAATTATTATGTAGAGTCACTGCAATATCGCTAATTACAGTATTATATAAGAAAAATATTTACTCTCAATTTTTCATATTTCTTTGTCTCCACTATGTTTTTTCATCGCACTGTAAATAATCACTAATGATAGGATAAAAATAGTTCAAAACCACGACTCCTTGTCCGGAGAAAAATATTCCATTAACTTTAACAGTTCTTACACAGTATGTTCAAAAGTAATATCGACTCAATAAACTGACGCGATATTTAATTAATGATCTTAAGATAATAGAACCCATTAAGTTCTCAGTTTACGGAAAAAAATAACAAAAAAAACTTATATACACCTAAATTCAATTTATGTTTGGCATCAAAAGTTGCAATACCAGTATTATATAAATTTTTTTCAGTTAAATTCAGAAAAATAAATAAAACTTATTATATATATATCAAAGCAATAAGAATTTTATATTTTTATTATCGCATAACTTAGATTTTATTACATATTTTTTAGAAAACAAAATTCGTGAGCAATGATGCCTATAATGGGGACATAATTTTAAAATAAATTTAGCAGAAAAAAGTCAAATGTCATATTTTAGTCTTTAATTCATATATTATATCGTAATGCTATTTAAAGAACTTGCGATACTTTCACGTCACGTGTATTTTAGAGGGGGATTGCATTATTTTCCAACTTATTTCCCAACAACTAATAATAGGCAATATATTTTCAATCCAATGAAATTTCGAGTTTCGAAAAACGCTAGAAAATTTTATGTTTTAAAGATTTTTCTTTTCATTTTTCACATCCAAAAAAAGTCTCTGTTTTTTTATTATTAATAGGCGATGGTAAGCATTTTATGGCACATGAATATTTTGTGTTAGCAACGAACTTCACTGTTGAATATACGCTTGAATTAAAAATCGCATGAAATTTTAAATACGGTTTACGGCGTTTAATTTGGTAAAATTTATCATTACTTTAAAAAGCCTTAATAATATATGAGGCATGCAAACCTGCAAACCTCCAGTATTTAACAGCAGTAATATATCTCTTGTTAATTACCTAATGATTATAATTTATCCAATCATATCATATCCTTTAGTTCATTCGATTTATTAAGTTTATTACGAACTTAAAAAAAATAATAATTTCAGAATTTTTTAAAAATTTCACAAAATTATGATTTACGGTATAATTCATATCATATTTATAATTAAAAGAATATATTTTTTTAATGAAACAAAATAACAATATCTTAATAATTAAGTTTAAAAAATAAAGTTTTATTAAAATCTAATACCTATACCTATATATAAGCTTATGTTTATAACAATTATAATAATGGTAGATATAATATTTCGGACGAAAAGTTGTGCGCTGAGGGAAGGGAAGGCAAGGCAAGGGCAGGCACTGAATGACAGGCGTTCACCTCGAAGAATACTTTTCTTTGCACATAAAATGAACCAAGTCTTTGTTGACGAATCGGACAAAAACACTTAAAAAACGAAAATAAATGGCTGAGATTAAGATAAGCCAAAAAAGCAATTATATATATTAATGCTATTATATTACCTCTTGCCAATCCTTTTCTGACACACCCTACATATATCATGCTCGTCAACTACCACTTTATTGAAATGCTGTAAACGTATTCTTTGTTCGTGTACTTGCAATCTCTGCGCTAATAGTAAGTTGCGAAATATTTGTCCGCAGTGTCTCTCAACGAGCAACTGATTTATTGTTGATTGTAGAAAGTCTTTTATAACAATCACTGGTATAGTTAGGGGTAGCAATAAAATTGCCTTTAATGGATCGATTTTTGTCGAATGTTTTATCAGTAAATCAATCGCTGCCTGAATATTGGGCTCGAGATTGTTTCCATTTCTAGTATTATTCGCTGTCATTTCACTTATGTTTGGAGGAGGAATCGATAAATATATACTCAAAAGAATTAAAAACACCTGCGTGTGATTAAAAGAATTTGTTTTCAAAATAAAATAAGATATCTAAAAATAAGCACTAAAAGTGCATGTAATTAAATACAATGCTTGAGAATCGTCATAAACTTTAGCAACATTCTTAGCAAAGCTAATCAATAATATAAAGTATACAACGAAATGACATACAATATAATTAAACAGCCATTAAATCAAATTTTGAATTAACAAAAAAGAACTATAAACGCTAGAAACGGCATGCAGTGTGAGTTAGCATTGAAAAAAAAGAAAGCCATAGAAATGATGCGAATGGTGTGTACTTACATCTTTGTTCTCAGGGTTTCCTTTATTGTACATGCGTTCGCAATAATCTTCCGCTCGTTTCATATCGTGAAGCATGTGAATATAAATAACAAGCGCGTCCTTATGGTTACCAATTTTTCCCATCACAACAGCCCTTTCTTCAAACAGGCCATCATTTAATAAATAAGTAGGCAATGTTTCAGTAGAATAATAAGACGATTCTTCTAAAAAGTGCATTAACTTACACCTCAATACACCCAACTCTCCAGGTTCTTGACCGGCAGGTGATGGCGATTCTGATTCCGGTAATGAGTTTTTATACTCGTTCAATAGTAAGCGCACCTTTTCACGATACTTATGCACCAAAGAGTTATGGAATGATGGATTTGTATCATTCCAAGTGAAGATAACGTGTTCTAAGTATGGCATAATTAAATCCGAATTGATTTTTTGCAAGTAATCCAAAACGGTTTGTCGCGGCAATGATTCCATATCTGCCACAGCGTCATCAGTAAATATTTGAATGCCTTCTTCGGGATGATCTTTAAGAACCCAATTCGCGTACTCAAAAATTAAATCCAGATTTTCGTGTGTGAGATGTTGCAAATATTGCACCGTTTTCTTATAGCCAGCAAGCGGTGAATTGGCTTTTTTCGATTGTTTATACAGTAAATCAAGTGCGCTCTTATGCATACCTTTGTTTTGATAAAGTATTATTAACTCATTGTATTTGTGATGCTTTTTAAGCGCTTTTTCAGTTTCCTCCAAATGGCAGTGATTATCGCGTAAGCGCAGCAAAGGCGCCACTAATGCGTCATTTGTTTGCAAATAACATTTTAACAAAGTAGTGTCGATAATACTTTTTAGTTGGTATTTGGTTTTTTGATCATAAACGGGTAAATTGTCATTTTTGGGCGAATCGTAATTAACGGCTGAATTGGAAGAATTCGCCAAATTTCTTCTCACTTCGAGCAGATAATCAATAAGAGCAAAGAGTCCAGTCTCGAGATCTGCGCCTTGCATTAGGGGTGGTTTTGATGGATATTCTAATTTATTTCGAAAGTCATCCGGCAATAAATCAGGAAACAAACCTATCACTTGTGACGGGTCTGTATTCAAGTTGAGAAACAAGACTAACGCGTCCTTGTATTGCTTTTTGCAAAATAAATCAAACGCATGCATATTTTTAATTTTTTGCATCATTTGCTGCCGTTTGCCGTCCATATCATTATCATTCCACATATCTGCCACTTGTAGCGCTAACTCGTAGTGATTTTCACTAATTAATTGGGAAATTTGCTGCTCTTGTGACACTAGTATCATACAAAACACGTCATTACTAGACGCTAATAATAAATGTCCACTTTTATTAACACACTTCACGATATGTTTGATTTTATTATTAGCCAATTGGGAGAGATCTATCTTTTGTATAAACAACTTCGGCTCTACAGTCAATATTTCGATTATAGATGACGGCAGCACAGCAATCAAATATTGCGAATCGTCGACTAGATTTATAGGAATATCGGACCAAGTAATTGGATAGTTAAGAATAGGCGAACCTTCACTATTTAATATATATGTTTTCTCATCTCTTCCCAGCGCCAGACGATTGCCTTCGAGAAGCACAACAGTGGGTTCTGGTTGTTTACCACCTGTTGGAAACAGTTCTTTTGGCTCACCTGAAACCACTTTAATTAGGCTATAATCAGCACGAAATCCAACACACAACGACTGCGAACACCAGGCTATTGTTTTTGGCACATCCGGTACTTTTAAATCAGGACCCAATTCGTGGAAATCGCCATTCTTCCAGTAAAACAGCATTAACTTATACCTGACAACCACACACATTCGTAGAGTACACTGCTGTTCGCCGGTAAGTGTTCTCTGCTTTTGAACGTCCAAAACAAAAAGTGTTGCGCCTCTTGTTTTACCAACACAGGTAATCAATGGAAACGTGATTTGGTCTAAATTATGCACACTTATTACATTGTCCGATAGACTGACAAGAATTCGCAAATCAGGCACTGCTTCCACTTGAGTTATCGGTTTTTTAGCGAAAGCCTTATTTGATCGCAGCAAATGTATTTCTGGTTTGATTTCTAAGGTAAACAAACAAAAAATAGCAACAAACAAACAAAAAAAAACAAAAGTAAAAATTCAATTTCAATTCCTAGATTCAATCTCGAGTTAATTGAAAACACAGCCAAAAACGCATTTGTTTCATGTCATATTATAATTAATATCAATTAATTATTGTCGTAAAATTAATTTAATTCCAATTCTTTTTTTAGATAAAAGAGAATGTTGTGTACCACTGACTAACTTAACATAATAAATGATGCTTCGAAATGGCGTAATAAATTATAGAATGAAAAGAGTGAAACATTATGTGTGATAACATCGAGTAAAAAAAAGAGTTGAGGAGTTAAGGTCATGAAGATTTGAATAAGAATCGAATCGAATTTTAACGCACACAACGCTAACATCGAAAGCAATGCGAACATTCACATCAACTCTTTTTCGAGTTTAATCGAATTCCGATTTAATCGTGTCATTTAATTAAGAGCTACAAAAAATAAATTACACTTATCTCGAGTTTAATTAAAACAAATATCATGAAAAACAGTGATCATGAAATTATACTAACTGTATGTGAAGAATGTCGTAAGCTTATGTAATAGAGAAGCAGCAATGCATGCATTTAAATCAGAGTTGGGTCAGAGGAAGTAAGGGACAGATCGTACAGTACTTCTCCCAAAATTTTATTTAAAAAATCCATTATAAAAATGGAAAATTTTAAGGAAATTAAAAAATTCGAGAAAAATGAAAATAAAAGTACAAAAACGATGAGTTTGGAAATGTCCCTCATTTCCTAAAAATTCAATTATAGAAAATTTTTGATAAAAATTGTCTAAAATCCTAAATTTCCGAATTCCATAAATTATTGCTTGTATTTAAAATATCCTTCAATACTTTATAAATATTAATGCGTTCTGACAACATAATATAAAATTTTCTAAATTATAAAGATTGAGATAAAATTATACTTTTGAATGCAATTCTTAAATACAATTTGTTATACACTGTATATTAATTTAGTTGTTGTAAAAAGCGGCCCGAGTTTAACAAATTGTATTTAAGAATTGCATTCAAAAGTAAAATTTTATCACAATCTTTATATTTTAGAACAGTGTTTCCGAAACTTTTTTGAATCGCGACCATATCTCTTAATAAAAGATTTTTCGCGACCCAACATTAAAATATTTTATCTTAAACTTATCAGATGAATTTTTAAGAGAATGTTTTAACTTAAACTGATTTCTACCATAAATTTCTTAATCAGCAAATGTATATAAATAATCTTAACTTTTATCTAATTGATAGAAAATTTTCATTGACGACCCAACATTAATGTAAATTCTGGTCAAACCTGTGACCCAAAAAGTTTTTATAACAAACAAATTTTGGGTCGCGACCCATAGTTTGGGAACCTCTCATATACAGAATAATTTTTAACGACACAAGCGAGTCAAACACTACGACAGCATAATATATTTCGCTTTCCAACTAAATTTAAAATGTATATTAATTAATTGTATACAACATCCACTTTTTACGTCAAGAAAAGGTTAAAAATCTTAACATTCAAAAAATTTTTTTATTAGTTTATTTGAACGTCAAAATTTAAGAAGAAATAATATAAATTAGATTAACTTTTTTACAAATTAACTTCATTTAAAAATAAGTAAAAATAAATAAATAACATTTATTTTACTTCAAGTTAGAAAAACACAAACTTTCTAATTTTTCAAACTAAAAATTTAACATAAAAAAGCAAATGATAAATTTCAGCACATCTAACTTGAAATATCGGTACTTCAAAAAAATTATTATTTTTTTATAAAAAAAGAAGATTTGAACCAATCTATAAATTTCAACTGTTAAACGCAGCATAAAACTTCAAATAATATAATATAATACATAATGTTATAATCAATCAATTATACTGTAATAATTTGAATTTTAGATAAATATAATTTCTATTAAATAAATTAAAAACAATAGATTAACATTTAACAATTCAACTTTTAGAACGTAAGTTATTGCGAGTCATTTTTTGGTTAAATAAATCTCGCGCTTCATTTATCAATACGGATACAAGATTTGGATTTCATAAATAAATTAAATGCCGGACATGTATAGCATGTTTTGAATTTCCACTGTTAAGAATGACAACCTGAAATTCACAACTACCGTAAAAAGTTCAGCTCGAAATGAAACTATCATTCATTTAATTTGACGAAACACTTGCCAGAAAAGTGTCAATAATTGTTGATTGGCACTCAAAACTAAGATACAGTACCGTATGTATAGTTTCATAAGGAATTGCAATGCTAAAACGTGTCCAAATCGTTATCTGAAATATTTGTTTTATTTTATTTTATTTTTTTGCATCTCACAAATATGGAAATTATAATCAAATTTTAAATAATAAAAACAAAGTTTGAAAAAATTTTCTAAATATTTTTAAACTCTGCACTAAATTATTATTCAAAGCATTCTGTCTAACAGTATGATTCATTGGAATTGGAGAAACCAATAAAAGCAAATATACGATTTCAAACTGCAGTAGAGTAGAGACAACACTTTAGTTCTTTGGATTTATGACTTTAAATAATACAGAAAAGTTTTCAAAATAAGACCTCAGGTAATACCTTTAACTTAAATTATAAAATATGAAAATAGCATATCCGCGTCAAATTTATATATTACAAAGTAATTATTATAGCGACAACAACAACAACTATAAAACAATAAACATATTGAATATAATAATATATTATCGAAATAAATAGATACAGAATGTAATAATTTAATTTCAATTAATTTCATGTTAATGTTAAGCATTTAACAGCTAACTATGATGAAATTAATTTAAGTTGAATAAACATTTTTCTAACATATAATTTCACATTACAGTATTTCGAATAAATCTATTAGTAGTGATGATGAGGTTGAGTGGTTCTGACTGGAACCATAGTTACACAGTGGGGGTCTATTCTGGGTCTGGACCCACCAGAAAATCTGAAAAACTTGACCACCCCTCCCCGAAAAATTGAGATTTGAAAATTGTGCTTTAAATTCGATAAGTTTTTGATACCACTATAATTTTTGGCCAAAATGAGAAAAAATGTCGTTTAAATCCATTAAGAATTTTTGTGGCAGACCCCCCCCCCCAATAGAGGTTTGGAGTTTGTGCAACTATGGACTGGAACCAACCCAACCTGAACATAAAACCTGTTAAAGTTAGAGCCTGAGCCCGAGCCTGAACCTCCTACATGGAAACCGAGTCTGAACCTCAAGAACCTCTATTACATTTTTTTAGATTTTAATAGAATAGTGAATGTTTGGAAAATAAAATTTAATTTTCTCCAATGATTACAAAATCTTACTTAATTTATACGAATGATATTAATAATATTTTTGTGAATGAAAATATTTATAAGGAAAAAAATTTGTTAAAGAGGATATTTTACTGAAATACAGTTGCAAAAATTATCAGACCTTTATGGAACCTCATTTGAAGTCTAACTCGAAGCTCGAGCCTGAGGTTCGGACTCAGATTCTAGAGGTTCTGAGCCATCATTACTGTATTAAAATTTATAATTTTGGAGAAAAATAGAAAAAATTTTAAAAATGCTATTTTTATTTGTAATGAATTATTTAAAGCATATCAATAGTCTACAAAGTACGGTAGCATTTATTTTATATTTCAAATTATAAATTGTTTGAAAAATTTCCAAAATAGCTTAAATTTTTGAAAAAGTTATGCAATTATTCTCATTGCTTTAGTAACTTAAAAACTTTAGTAACGGTTCATAGTTTTTTAAAATCTAATGAAAAATGTTGACAAAATTGGAATAAAAGCATAATTTTACATAAATTTGGTGTCAGTCCGAAAACTCATCGGAATTAATGACAATATTTTTATTTGATGGAAATTTGCATATAAAGTTGTTATGATTGCAAAAAACAGCATTTATAGCATTAGCATTAAATAGCATTTCTAATTACAGCTAAAACGACTCAATTTTATGTAATTCAAACTTATATAATCTTCTAAACTATTAAATAAAAAACAAGCAAATGCTATAATTTCGAGAACCTACACATCACTTCACTGTATCTGACAGATAAAACGCGTAACGAATAACTTCACAGTTTTATTCGATAAGAAATACATACGATTTCCGAAAAAGCAGCTTTTTAAAAGCTTATAAATATTACTTCTGCGTTCGAACATAGTATTAATTAAAGATATTCATAGTATTGGTTAATGAATGGTTAATTCAAGGTTTTTTAATGTAATGGTTTAGTTTAAGTTTTTATTAAGAAATATTAAAGTTTAAAATGGTTTTTGATTTATACATTACATCGATAATTATTCATGGATAATATCAAGAATTTGAAAAACTGTCCTTTAAATACTAAAGGACCCCACACTAAAATGTTGGTAAATCTACATAGATATAGAGGTTATGACTGGTAAATGAAGTGTAACTATGATTTAAAATTAAAATAATAAAAATAAGCATTAATAAAAAAATTTCATTGTTTGTTGGGTTTTTTTAATCGTTTGGTTTGGATTAGAAAAAAATTATAAATAAGTTTGGTTTCTAAAAAATTTAAACCATTAACATCTTTACTGTTAATTATAAGCGCAATATTTATATATAACTATAACGCATTTAACTATATATTATGAAACGCATCATAACTAATGTAACAAAACAGGCAAAAATAGCGCCAAACACTGCAATATTGCCATTCAATTAATTAATGCGTCAATAATTTTAATTAGTAACAAATATTTGAAAACAAATTAAAAAAAATAGTAAAGAACAATATAAATCGCGTGATTCCTACCATTGATGGCGAAACGTTTGGTTTCAAATTTATACATCAAGAGATGTCCCTGTTTTGTGCCAATTATAATGTAATCGTCTGTAAACAATGTAAACAATAATAATCATGACTTTAATTACCATTTCAATTATTATATCACATATAAACTTACCATAAGCGCAAACACATTCAATATTGAGCGGAAGATTTCGCATAATTGGCACCGTTTTATATATCTCTAACATTTTTATCAAAAGTTTGTTTAAAATACAAAACTATTAATTAGAAAAAAATTGATTAAAAAACTGTTTTTTTAACAAAATTGTTTTGGTTTAGACGATAATAGTCTAACAATATTTATACATTTAATGTGACGTCACATAACTTTTTTTTAAAATAAATAAAGTACGTCCGTCTCATTATAGCTAAAATAAGCGCAAAAAGAGAGAAAAGTTTAAAAACTTATTTATTCAACAATTAGTACTCTTATAATCCGTAATGATGTGATTGTAATTAAAAAAAATCGAAGTTTTCGTTTAGTGCTCTCGCAGTTTATTATACCGATTCCATGTGTTATAGCTTTTTTGCTGTGCTCTGCTATAAAGTTGCTAAGAATTCTTTTTTTTTTATTAATATTTTCCTTTTATTTTAAGAAAAACAACTACAATATTATCATCTTGTATCGAAAAATAGTGATCAGCTACAGTATACAATAAAATGTGTTCAACATATTTAATTATTATAGCAAATATTAAAAGCTGAACTCTTAGTTGCATTACATTTTATGTGGTAACGAAACCAGTAAAATATTTACTAAATTGATTTTTTAGTGAATAAACTTCTTTTTTTACAAATTTTAATTACCACATAAACTGCAATAATGTTACAAATTGTTTTATACAGTACAGTATTTTTTGTTTACTATGATCCAAATATTAAATTCATTATAATTTGAAAAACAATATATTAAATAATGCTTGTTTGCGTACCAATTATTAAAACAACTTTTGTTTTTTTAAAAGAGAAAAAATAAGTGAACAAAAGTGTATGAAAATTCCAAAATATTTTTTAATTAATTAATTAATGTATTATTATTATTATGCATCAGTGTGTGTGTGTGTATGTATGTATTGCCGACGGTCTGCATATGTTTTTGTGATTTATTTTGTTCTAAGTTGTAATGTAATAACAATTATATATATACCTGTATATTATCTATATATTTATTTACTTATTTATTTATATTATTATTATTTTTTGTTTCAATAGTTAAATTGGCACAACAACAACATTACTCCAATAATTGTAAATAAAAATCTCGAGGAATCTAAAGGAAGATTTTTCTTTAGTTGTCATGTAAAATATGCAGTTTTAAAAACTGAGATTCACGTAAAAATTATATTACATATATAGTATATATATATATTTAGTATTTATATTTCTATACGACGTAAAACTTAAAGGTGAGAACATTTCATAAAATATTTTTCAATTTGCATAGATTTCAACTCAGCTATTATACAATGGGTTTGAGTGACAATATTTCTATTTTTACAGAAAAATTGATCTTTCAAAATATAACACGTGTGTGAAAAGAGTCACAAATATTAATTTAAAATAAGATTGTTAATAATAATAATGAGTAAAATTCGATTCGATTGTACCAATTAATGAGTGAATCATGTTATGCATATTATTGCTATTAAATTTTTGTTGTGTTTTTGTTGTTTTACAGAGCTTATAATTAACTGTTTGTGTTAATCTTTTTTTGTTGCATAACATTTAAAAGTAAAAAAGAGGTTTTGTTATCTATATATATATATATCATCAGTGATGAAGATTCTTATTCCTTTTTACATTTTTTTAAAATGATTGGCCTTTCCTGCGCTTGTTTATTACTGGAAGCTAAATTCAACAGAGCTTCCGCTCCTCTCATCCCTTCGTCGTTCGAATCTTCATCCTCTCTTTTTATTTCAACTTTTTCGGTAGTAATTGATATTTTTCTTTTCACAGGAAAAGTGTTGTGATCAGATTCTTCTATGTGTTCACTAACGTGTATCACTTGATAAATTTGTGACATTTGTGGAGAACTGTTGCGATTATAATAATTGTGATCATTGGTTGGACTAACAGTGACAGTGACAACTGGAGAGTCCATGTCATCCACGTATGATTCGGGAATTACCACTTCTGGTGAGCTAAACATGTGTCAAAAATATTTTCATTAATATTTTTTGAATTCATATTCTAGAATAAGATTAGTTTAACGCACTTAACGTCTTCTTCCTGAATGTCGTCGGCGCTATCATTATTGGAAACGTTGCATTGAAGTGTTAGCATCGAAACAGCAGCGTCTGCTTCCTTATCTAATATTAAAATTGCACATATATTATATATCGTATATATTATTAACGAAAATTTAGGAAAAAAAACTCAACTATACATAGTTAATGTCCAAAAGGTAAGAGTTAAGAATTATTTATGTGCTAACAAATGTGTACGTGTTAGTGTTACCATGTAAATGTTAGACAGCATAACTTATACAGTATATATTTATATATTGGCTCAGCCGTTATGCTTGGCTTAGCAACTCTTCTAACTATAAAATTAATGCGTTTCACAGTTCAACGGTTATAAGAATTCAAAAACATATTTAAAAATTTTAAAAGTTCTAAAGTTTTAATACTTTATGTCCAAAGATAGCGTAAGCAGTGATTATAAGAACAGGATTATCGGTCAAAACTTTTAATTTGAATTAAACTCACTAAACTCGACTTATTTATAGAAAGATTTATCAGACATTAGTATAAATGTATTTAAACTAACTGTTACATAAATATAGCAGAAAATTAATCGATTTTTTTGTGTTTAATACTCAACATAGGAGGGAATGCTTTGGTCGATTAATTTCGATTTTGACCTCACAAAAGTTGATTGGTCACCATAGTCAATGAATAACCATTATGGTAAATATTTACTTTGGAAAACTTTCGGTGCAGTTATAAACAGCCTACATATACAGTACATGTCTGGAAAACTTTGAGTTTAGGTTAAAAATCGCCGTATAATATGCTCCCGTAATATATATATATAAAATATTTGAAATATGATCGTATGGCTTGCATGTCGCGAATAAATATATTTATTTCAGTTTTTTAACTGCTATATTAAAAATCCATGGTTACGCCAATAATTTTTATAATACAGGTTTTAATCATAGGTCTTAAACTTCTATAGACATAACGACGAGTAACAAAAATGCTAAAAGAGCATCAAAAACTATTGTTATTATTTAATTGTTTGTGTGCCAAAAAATTAACTTTGGTTGCTATGCAGGCCTAATAGATTACAAATTACAATCAAGAAGTAAATCAAACTTTTATAGACAATATATACACTCAGCACAGTAACTATAGAAACGTAACGGTTATATTATTAAAAATTATTTATGAAAATTACAAATACATAAATTATGTTCGCTTATAATTAGTATCAAAACCATTCAATTTAATTAAATAAAAATGTTGAAACAATGTATCATTGTTATAAGCAATAATGTAATTCACTTTACACTTCCATTCTATAATTTGAGCGAAATAATTTGATTTACTCAAAAGTGGAACTTAACAAAAGCAGAATTTATTAAAAACACTAAATAATAATTAAATATGCGATTTAGTGTTATTTAAATTATCGAAAGAATTATTATAAACTTTTTCATAAAAATTTTCACATTCTTATGGAAACGCTTTAGTTTTATACAATATCAATGTCTATTATCTAAATTCTAATGCCTCAAACATTGGAAATTACATTTCTTTATTCAAGAAATATATGTAACTTTGTAATCAATAATAAAATAATTATTAATTAAAGATAATTAAACTTTTGATAAAAACTCAAATATGCGTTAATTGAAAGTATATTTTTAGACGCGATTATGCAAAGTTGTTTTTAAGTTATATTAAGTAGAAAACACGCGTATTTTTCTTACCTTTATTCTTACTCACAATTTTAGTTATTGGTATCAATAATCTTCTCGATAAAAAAGGTAATAAATTTGTCTGCGAAAGATTAACAACTGATTGTACTTGTTCTCCAGTCAACGCTTTTTTAATACTGAAATGCAAAGTATTTTCACATTTTAAATAAATAATTCAGCGTAATGTTTTGTATTCGGATATAACTTTTTATGGGTTAGAAAGTCCCAAAATTAAGGCAAGGATTATTTGTTTGGAAAATGAATCAAAAATATTTTCAAAATTATTTGTAATCATAGTGATTGCTTAATCCTCGTAATATGCATTTAAATGTAATATTGATTTGATAAGAGAATGAAACTGACGAAAACCATATTGAATAGTCAGTTTCACGTCAGCTTCAGATTTAGCTTTATTAAATAAAACCTAATCAATAATATGGCCAAATATAAGCCACATTAACGAGATGGGGTGTCGCAAGAAACACAAGTATTTTAATAGGGATCTGTCAAGAGATTGGTTGGAAATAAGGTCTAACGACAGTTAAATTTGGGATAAATCAACCATTAAGTTGAGTTCTTTATTTAAGGCTCAAATATGTATTAAATATAAAACAACGATAAGTAAAGCTTTGAACTTTCAAACTGTCAATTAAACGGTAATTATTAAAAATTTATCGGAAAAGTTTAAATATAGAAATGGAATTGTTTATAAAATCAAACGGTAACATACGGTTGTGAAGCATTGCTGCTATTACTTGATAATTGAATTCTAGGCGGTGCCACAACTGTATTAGTTTTTGCGAGAGACATGTATGGATATATATGCGCCGGTGTCCGCCTCACCGCTTGTAACAGATTTGGTCTCAACTCAGGATCGACGCACCATAGAGACCCCTTACCAACCATCTATTCAATAAATAAAAGCTAATTTCTATAATATGATATAACGCGAGAAATGGAAATGTTTTTATCCCAACTTTCAATATATGGCTCATTCTGTATGCTAAGAAAGTGTTAAGAGACCTCAAGTCACGAATAAATGAAAAATGCATATCAAAATATTGAGTTTACTGCTATAGAAAAGAAAAGTTAAGATCCATAATGCGTGCAATGTATAGCTATGAAAGCTATGAAAGCAATGATATGTGCATGAAATGTATCACTTTTATAATATAATACTAATACTAAGAACAATTTCTATGAGAATGTGTGTGTGAGAGAGCAAGAGACAAGAAACAGCCAATATATCTATAGTTTCTATGACGACAACATGCAATGACACTACTGTACTGTTCGCATAAAAGCATTTGTCCGAAATAGAGTACAATATTTAAACATTTGCCAGTTTGAGCTCATATTTTGAAGGCCAGTCAATTCAATATCTCTTACTGGTATTAATTCCTCTTTCGATTTGTCCAATTTTCGAAAGCATTTATTCAAACTAAGATTATGCCTCACCGTATTCTTCCATCCTATTAACAAATCAGATACTTTTATTTTTAATTTCCATTTCAGTGTTCACTGAAACTTATTAATTATATTTTTTATTTTAGTATTATTCGAACGGCAAAAGTATTTTTAAAGAATGGCATCAATTCAATTGGCAATTCACTTACTTTTTAGATGCAAAGTTACTAATCACTATATAATCAGCTATAATTTACACTCGAGCTTATCGAGTATATGTTCCGATAGATAAAGATAGAAAAATTTAACTTAAAAAATAGTTTGGGAAACTTTCAAACTAAAATAAACTGTATGGCAGTGTATAAACAAATTACTTATAAAACATATACTGAAATATAATAGATAAATCTACTTTTATCATTAATTGATAATACTTTTAGCTCAAAATGCTTGATTTTAACTTAATGCACAAAAGTTTTTAGTTTTTAATTAAAAGCGTAAATAACTAAAGAATAACAATTCTTATTAGCGTTTTATCGCTAAATAGAAACCGAACCCAAAAATACTAAAATTAATAAATTTACTAACTTTAATGCTAGAATTGAAAAGTTTGAATAAATAGCACAATACGATGCGACAGACAGACAGACATTGAGAGACAGACCTGATGGAGCGCTTTGATAGTAAGGATAGTGCTCGACAATCCATTGGTAGATGTCTTTAACTGGCAATGCTTTATTAGGTGACGACTCGATAGCCATAAAAATGAGTGAACTGAACGAATACGGAGGTTTAGCGTTACGATGAAGATGTGGATTGTAAGTGACGGGTGGCACTGAAGTGATTCCTTTATGCGGAGAGACATCGTGGGCAGTGTCAGTGTCATCGCCGTCACAACCGTCGTTGGCGTCACCTCTGGTGGCGACCATAACCATGGCGTCAGGCGGTGGCGACACATTCTCGTTATCTTCGTTGAGATCATTTCGAATTATGCCGTTCGCGTCATTGTCATTATTGACACTGATATTCCTCAGCAGATTATGATCCTGAAGCCATGTTAAGTTAGTTAAGTCGTTATCGACGCTGTGGTCGTCACTAAACTCCTCTAAATCGTGATCGCTATCAATTAATGCCATATTCATTAGATATGATCGATTGATAGTAATGGTAATAAACACGTTTCATCAATGATTTGTTGATACGAACAGATAGTCAGTGTTGTGCACATAACTGTGCAAAATAAGTACACAAACAATTGATAACAAAACTATACCTAAAACTATACCCGAAACTGTAACCAAAACTGTAACCAAAACTGAGCCGTAGTCATGACAACATTCACCATTGACTTCATTGACGTAAACAACTATTTAAAAATTCGTTCATCAATTACGACAAAATTTGCGCGATTCGTAATTTGTTCATTGCATTCAATAAATGCCTTAATAAGTATTAAGTACTTAAAACTGTCGCTTACACTCAAATAGATTTAGTGTTTTGAGGTTAATCAACCGTTTATTTAAATACTAGTTATACATTGATCGTACAAATATAGAAACTAAGAGTTATACACCTTTAATTATAAACATTCTCTTATCTTAATATTATTCTAAATGTTTATTAAGAGATTTATTCTAAAAATTCTTATTAATTAACATAATGCGAAAGTTACAAAGTTGTTCAGATTAATTACATTTTAATATAAATAAATTAAAAAATATCTTTTTTTTATCAACAATTACCGAGAATGACATGTTATTCTTCTAAGAGCAACTCTTTATTTCAAAATAGAGTTAAGAATTCCAATGGAAAAGTATTCGTGTTGAGAAAAATCTTGAAAATGGAGTGGAGTTAGTTATAAAAAAGTTAGTGAAATATAAAATTAATTTCCAATTCCAAGTTTATTGTTAGAGTTAGAGTGGAGTTGGTGTCACTTTTAAATTTTCTATTTGTGTTGAAGTGTAATTGTTTGGAGCAAATATTTTTTATTATGTATTACCATTTCTATCTCAAAAGTGAAAACACGTTAGGTCTTTACGGTTAAAGCACATATCCTTAGAAACCAATAAATCGATTCAGAACTTGTGTCAATCTAGACTCACATGAAATCAATATTGATTTAATTCTTATACACTTTTACATTTGAATTTAATAATTTTATAAACTATTTTAATCTTAAATATAATTAATTAATGATAGAAAGCAGCAATGCATGTATAAATGAATAGTATATAGGCTTATATAATCGAAATGATCGCATTGTTTTCCTGTGGGAAATTTTGACCGATTGGGCTACAATTTTATCCTTCCATGGCTTTAAGATTATTAGTCAAACTAAATCCATAAAATATTTTTCCGCAGTATTTTTTGTCCAATAATTCGCTATATAAAGATAAGTAGAAATCGAGAACAATACACGAACAATACACTAAGAGCTCAATTTTAAGAATAGTAAGCATTAAGTAATAGTTTTTATTTGTTTCTTTTTAGTTTAGTGCAAATCGAAGAAACAAACATATTTATAAGCTCGAATTTATAAGCTCCACTTTTTAGAAGAAAGTGAGCTAATAAGTGAAAACTTTATTCTATTGCCTTAAAACTATTTAGAAAAATAACTAATTGAAAATTAAATTCAAGTTTTATAGTCTAAGACTCTTAAAATGACGAAATGCCTGGTCGTTCTAATTCCATTAAAATAATTAATTAAACTTTTCGCGAGTTTGGCAAAGTATTAAACAGGATAAACCATTAACATAAGTAAATTACTCAATAAAATTTGAAATGTTCGTGGTTTTAGATTTTCATAGTTTATTAATTAACGATTTACAGTGTACCTCGTTTGTACAAATTAAGTGTATTTACGTCGTTAGTTAATAATATAACATTACAGTATTAGAGTAAAAAATATAAACAACAAACAAATTTTGATTACACGGTATAATAACTTTTAAATAATAACAAACTTTAAATAATTTTTTTAATTAACAATTTATTAATTAACAACTAATGGTTTAAAAAATTCTCGAGTTTATTAATGAGTATTTTTGTTGAGGCAATCAATGACTAGTATTTGCTAACTAATAAATAATGCATTAAAACTGAATGTAGTGTAAAATGATTGATGTATAAGTGTGATGAGTGTTATATACTTCATATCTCGGTGTCTTCATTAGCACTATTCGAATGACTGCTCATAACAAAGCTGGCATTTTCTACCGGACATTTCGAGTTTCTTGAACTCTTAGTCCAATGCAAAAGCTCGCTGTCATAGTCAACTACACTCTTTTCACCCGACGAGCTGTCTCTCTGTATGCAAGTCGGACACTTTCCCCGACAGCTATTACTTCTGGCAATGTGTGCGCAACATTTCATTTTATCCATTTGGAGAACTCTCGCGAGTATTTCTTGCTGCTCACCACTTGGCAATCTATTCACTCGCGTATGACTGTTTCTCACTGGATGTGGAGAGCCCTTATGCAAAGAGCTGCTTGTGCTTTCCTCCTCTGACGATCCAATTTCCTATTAGGATAACACAACACGAGTTGCACTTATTTATTAAAACACATTTTTTCGATTGTTATTTAGTATAAAATATGTTAAAACACATGTCCTTGTATTTTATAAATGTTGTCAAAAAAGAACCTTTCGTTATTTTCCTATTATTTTTTATTATTAAAGATTTATTAATAAAAACAAGAACGAGAATTTCATAAATGATCTCACTTTTTAATAAATTATTTAAATGTCATAAATAGAGCTGAGAATTCAGGGACATTTAAAATAGCATTTTTGGGACAAATTTTGGGACAAAAATTTGATAATTTAGGGACAAATTTTGGGACAAAATTTTTACTAAACAAGTTATATTTAGGTGTAATATAGATTATCAAAAATTTTTGTTGAAAAAACTTTTCGTATTTAAGCTATAATCTTTTCGCATTTTTGTTAAAAATTAGAAGGGCGTCAAAAACTCTTCGGATTTAAACGACAATTTTTCTTAACTACTCTATTTTAGGGACAAATCCCAATTATTGGGACATTTTAGAAATTTTATGAAATTTTGGGACACTTTGGGACAAAAATAATACTTTAATTAAATAAATTAATATTATTATAATATAAATAGTCTATTTTATAGAGTTTTGGGACATTTAACTAAATTGGGACAATCCCTAAATTCTCAGCTCTAGTGATTAATCTGTAAATATTTTCAATCACTATTTTGCTTGTCCTGTGATAATAGAGTTAAAACTCTAAAATAGCATTAGTAATAAACCAAAAATCCAAAATCTCATGCTAAATGCTGCTTAAGATGAAATTTAATTAAATATTATTTGAAACTTTTAAAAAATTTTTAATAACTATTAAATAATTGGTACTAAAAACAATAAATAAATGTTTTTTCTTTAAAAAAAAGTTTACAAGGGGATTTATTTAGTTACGGTTTTTCATTCTGTTTAATCGCAGTTAGATTTATTTATGCTTTTTGATTTTTATATTGTTTATCATATTTAAAATCTATCTTATTGGTATTATTGTTGGCATTTGAGAGAAACAATTATCATACAAGTGTTGCTTTAATTTGATTGCAGTAAAAATTGCTTGTATTGTTTTAACTAACTTCACAAAATTGCTTCATTTGTTGTTTTAAAAATAGACGTGTCAAATATTTGAACGCATTTTGTAACACATTATGTTACCCTTTCAAGTGAATTGTTTGGTGCGCATATTATTTATTATTAATATTGAAATTGCTTATGAGTTTAATTCAATGACAACTAAAAAAATTATTAAATAGAGTCTGATAACACTGGCATTTGTGAAAAACCAAAAAACACCCTCAGTTTATAAAAGTTCAGTATTGTTGAGATGAAGAATAAGCAAAGAACAAAAGGCAAATAACTAACAGTTTTAGGGCGTTGTTCAGTGTTAGTTTTTTTTTCAACTATATTTATATCAAACATAATCTTATATACAGTGTTAGCGAGCATATTATTATTATGTATATATTTATGGAAAATTTTGTGGTTTAAGGGAAATTTAAAATAAGTCATTGTTTTACAAAAACTTTCTCAAATAATCTCAACTAATGTAACGCTTACGGCATTAAATTATACATAATGTATAATTCTTTATATGCACTACAGTCTAAGATGGATCACAATAAAAGAGCAAAAGTAGAACTTTTCAAAAGTAATGCCTTACATGTCAGATATTTTCATTTTTTAAATGTGACATATTTCGAACTTTATACTACAACTATATTTTTTATTTTTTATTTAACTCAAAAGACTTTTATTAAATGTGATCTCAAATCTTTTATAATTCTATTATAATTATATCGAGTAACTCTAGTATATTCTAACAGCCACTATCATTAATGTTTGCAAGTTATTGAATTACTAGATTATTTCTATAATACTAGAAATTTAAAGTTTTAGTTATAAATTCGAGTACGAAGGGATTAAATATAAAAAATTCGAGAAATTGTATTAATTAAGAAAGTAGATTAGTCAAGATATTTGATTTGAATAGTTCTAAATCTTTTATAGAACTCACTTCAGAACATAAGCAACTTTATGAGCTACAATCACTCATTCTCTTCCTTTATTGATTCAAAAACATTATTATGGTTAAAAAATGCTAGATTAAAATACACATTAAAGATATTCGTACGCTACACGGACACAACCCGAACATACTCTTTATATACTCTTTAAAATAACTTTTCTGTTTTACCGAAACACAACTCAGTATACTTTGTGTAGTTTTTAAAGTTGTTATTAGTCTAACAAAGTAACGAATACATTTTATTCTTTGGCCTAAAAATTTTATATAAAACTGACTAACATTTATTTTTTGATTTGATAAATATGGGATATCGTTATTTTACTATTCCAAAGGAATCTGGTGTTAGCACTAAACAGTTGCTAAGGCAACATATTTTGCAAAAAAAAGAGTGTCAAGCGTTCATAAAGAATGTGTTCATTAAAGTGAGAGAATAGAAGATATAAAATAATTTTAGTTTGATAGTTTTGGTGATAATTTGGTTGAATTAAAAGAGATTATAGCCAAAGAACCATGCGTAGCATGGGTTAAAAACTAGTTTTTTAAAATCATTTTTGTGGCACATAGAATTTAATAACATTTTGAGTATAATCTCGATAATTTTGCAGTGTTTGGCATAAAAGTTATTTGTGTGTTACGTTAATGCTAATATAATTAGAACCAAATTCCAATGAGTTAAAAATATTTTTAAGCATTTTTTACGCTAAATACTTTTGAATTACTAAATATGTTAAGAATTTAATTTTTTTATATACTGCACAACCAAACAAATTATTGAGTTAATAGTATTTATTGCCAAAATATTTTTTATACGTGCTTTACGTTTAATTTTTTACCAATAATTGTAATGGAATAACGATTATAATGTTGAATAGATATAGAAGAAAATTTTATTTTCATAGAACTCACAGTTATAATCTAAACAAGAACGACACATTCATATCGAGCTCATATTCTTAACTATTGTTAGTATCATTTAAAAAGAGTTTTTCTCATTGTTACTTTATCGCATTCTAAGTGACAACTAAATAGACTATAAAATTATTACATGAATGTTAAAAAGTTTTAAGATATAACATGGAAGTTTTAAACTTAACTGACTCACGGTGGCTGCGGACGTACAGGCAGACAGATAGTGTCAAATCCATAAATAAGCTCGACCTTCTCTAAGAGAATGTGAGCTACAAACTAATTAATACTCTCTAAATGTAAATTTTAACGATAATTTCTTTTACTTTCTTTATTTCTTCTACAACATAGTTACACAGAGGGGGTGCTTGCCCAAGGTTGACCCCCCATAGAAAATCCAAAAAATCTAACCCCCCTTAACGAAAAATCGAGATTTGCAAAAATTGTCGTTTTAATCCGATAAGTTTTTGAGACCCCTATAATTTTTACCCAAAATTCGGAAAAAATCGTCTCTTAAATCCGGTGAATTTTGACCCCCTCCCCTAATATTTTGAGAATTTAGAGATTTTACCCCACCCTAGAGGTATGTAGTTTGTGTAACTATGCTTCTACAATAATAATTTTGTTGGCGAATATGTATGTAAATTAAAAATAATAATACTTAATGATTTTAAAGGTTGTAAAAGTAAATATAAAATATAACTTAAATGGAATGAAAAGAAATATATAAAAGTCAGTGATAGATAGATTTTCTGTATTATATTTTGTGCGAGAGTTCACCAAAAATCATATTATTCTTATATTATAAAACTAGCGCTAAGTGTAGAATTGCGCTCGTTTTGTATTTCTTTGAAGTAGTAAAACTAATTTCCGCTCTCCTCTCACTCGCACTTTCTTTCTCTCTTTATTATAATTCGATGGATGTACAAACTCTCGCTAATGTGACTCGCATTTCTTATTTTTAGAGTTTGTTTGTAGTTATGACAAAAGTAAACTTTTGAATAAAACTAACATTTTCCCCATATTTGCTCATTTAGACTCTGTATTTTTTTATTAAAAATAAATATTTTATTCAACATTATTGAATTTAGTAGTACTGCGCTGAGAAACGAGAAAATAATTTAAATTTATGAATAGCAATAAGATAGAATGATAACAAAGAACTCTACTTATTTACTTAAAACTTTTATTGATTTTATTCTAAGTAAATAATGATTAAATTAGAATATAAGTGTAATTGCATTAAATAATTCAAGTGCTGTTTAAAAATAGCATCAATACTCGCGAACTACTTTTTACTTTACATTTGTGATGAAATCTTTCATTAATTTTCAGTTTATTTAAAAATTTCTTTAGTATTAACAAATTTCTTTGTTTAATTTGCTAAACAACCTATCTTTAGAAATTATTTTTATACAATACAATGTAAAGATAAACAATGTTAGCTATAAGCGATTTTCTTAAGAATATTTGTTATTATGTAACAATTTTAAACATCAATCAGTACAAAAAATATTTGGAATTAAAATATATGTAATTAAATTAATATTATATACAGTAAAAAGAACTCTTATCGATAATAACTTTATTTTGGTTTACTATATTTTTAATCATTAATGAATAAAGAAAACTTAAATTTTTCAACAATGGAACGGTATCGCAAGTAATGACAAATGCCTACAGTATGTGACAATAAGCTGAACATCATTATCATCAGTTTCACAACATTTAAGATATAGCTTAAGCTTGAATCTGTATTTTATGCCTATCAGTCACATTCTAGTATAGACTGTGCATAATTACTTTTTAACACGAAGCCATTTAAATATCACTACTAGTATTAAATTGACAAAAAAACAGTATAGAACCAGAACAGGATAAAAAATTATTATTTCTAGTTTAATGATTAATTGTTAAATGGAAAGATTAATTGTGATAGTGTTAACAGTATTATATTCATTAATATCGAATAATAATAATTATTATTAGTGTGGCTTGTGATAAATATTCGCTAAAAGTATTGAATTATGTCATAATTTTATGTGATGATTGTGGTTATTATTAATTCTTTATTTGCTAAATTTATACACATTGTTAAAACTCGCACCTTTTTATAAAAATTAATTTTTTTAGGTTTGATTCTTATAAACATAAGCTTCTGATAGCTAGGCTTAGGCTTATGTGAGATATAATTTTAATATACAAACGATCGTAATTTTCGTTTAATTCGGCAAATAAGCTGAAGATTAATGAAAGATGAAAGCGAACTATTTAGAAATTCTTGTTTTTGTTTTAAATATAAATTCAAAAATTCATAACGCGTTACCGTTTTATCGCTTCTAAGTGTTAGCATTGTTTTTCGTTAGCAGTGCGCAAATTTCAATGTTTTCTAGCTTTTACTAATTAAAGGAAGACTATTAATAAAAGATATTCTCTTTCATTATTCTTACGTTTACCCCAAAAGATTGATTTAATGTCTAACAAGTAAGTGAGTTCAGGTGAAACGGTAATGATGTTACACATAATGCACAACTTTCTTATTTATTGATATAGAAAATGGAGAGTTTCCATAATACAGTTTCCTGTGACTACATATTAGCCATGAATCGGATGCGAGTCGTAAATGCATTTTCAATATATTCACATAAATAACTCCAATAAACACTGTGTTTCGTTTTACCATTCTGTCCATTCGTAAACTTTATCACTCAATTTTGAATAATATTGTTATTATAATGTGTGAACATTTTCGTTAATAGTTACACCGTTTAATTTATTAAAGTTATAATCAGAGCCTAACATTTTAGGTAAATAATATAATAATCACTAAAGCACGGAATATATTTTGTTATCTTAGGCCAAAATATGTAATATTATATTTACTAAAAACTGCCAAAATATTT
>JAQIVF010000236.1:0-27922 GCA_034698365.1 Steganacarus magnus
ATAAAGTGGTGTGATATAACTGTGTCGCAGTGTAGATTCGTCAGGAATAACTCTTTTAATATATTTTTCAAAAAACACTTTTAAGGTTGGGTCGTTTAGTTTAGATAATGGTATTCCAGTTGTAATAAAAGTTTTAGTCAAATCATTAAAAAACGTATTATATTGAATTTCTTGATTTTTAGACTTATCAAAAGCATTTAGAAGTAAATTTTGTTTTTGACAATTCACTTTTAATTGTTGATTTTTTAAATGGATTGAAGTTAAAATGTGATCCTGCACTCTATTTTTTGCATGTTTAATATCACTATTAATAGTTTTGTCACATATCTGACACAACAAAATTTTTCCATCAGTTGTGAAAAAGCGGGACTATACAACCACTTTTATATTATTTGTTTTTTATAGTAGATGTTATATTAAAAACCTCCCGATTTTATAAGCAAAGGAGAAAAGCGGTATTATCCAGGAATTTCCGATCCCTATGTATTACTATATACAATATTTGTCTATTGGTTACCATTACTCCTTTGATCGCTCGGAAACCAGCAATGATTGCACACATGATTGAACTCAATCGAGATCCTATTTTGCGGATTCGGTTCGAGTAACTTATGCACCAAATGTTTGACGTCAACGCTTATCTTTGAGTCTGTTGTTATCTGTAATTGCGTTTGAGTTGATTGTCGAGCATCTTTTGCTTATTCGTTCGATCGAAAGGATAGTCTTTATTAAGCATAATGAAGAGACAAACACCCAAAACACCAAACATCCGCTTTACGGGTCATACGGTTTGTGCGCATTAATCTCTGACGGATAGAATGATGGCGTTCCGCAGAAAGTGTCGCATCTCTTGATCGTCGAACCCTTCAGACCCGTGTTTAGTGAAGCGACTGAATCCGAAGTCAGTCAACACTGGATTCCAATGACTGTCCAACAAAATGTTATCTAATTTAATGTCTCTGTGCACGACTTCAGGTGGTTGTGCAGAATGTCGGCACCATTGTTGTATAAAAATATTATTCAAAATTCCTAACAATATAAAAACAAAAAAATTACAACCGCGCGGCTGTCGCCGCTCCCTAATACCTAAACTTAAACAATAGTAATACAATTATTATTCAATTTTTTACAACAATGGTCCCGACATAAAGCACAACATCCCAACATCACTTCGATGAAGATATTTAACGGCTGTGGCGATCGGACAGAACCAGCACTTGGCGTTCCACTCGCAGATGCCGTCCTTTTTGCGCACCAAATCGCCAACATTTCCGTTCGACATAAAGTTCATCACTATATAAGTCTTAGTTCTGGTGCGGAACAGGTCTTCGATGTGAATGCAGGGATGATGTGCAGATTAAGGGCGGCAACAATGTGTATTTTAAACAATAGAAATAAGTTTTTTTACTTTACTTAAGCTTTTAGTTAAGTTTGCGCGCGTGAACAATGTTAGTGTATTGTTAGAATTAAGTAAGTCATTATTTTTACAACAATGTTAATAATAGATATTGTTGCCGCCCTTAATCTGCACAAACCCCTTTGAGGTCATCGGTTCGGCTCAATTAATTCGTTTGTTTAACTAAACAGTGTATTATTAACCCGTTTGAAATTAGCGCGCGCAACAATGTAAACATATTAAAATTTTTAATCATTTATCATTTATGACGTTTATTTTCAAAGTTAAACTTCAAAAGTAAAATTCTTTATTGAAAAGGAAGAAAATTTATTATTGAAAATCAACTCATTTTAATAGTGTGTGAGAACGTGACGGAGTGAGACAGAGAGGGAGAAATCATTAATTAAGTGATTGTTAATAATTCAGTTAGTTATTAATAATAATTGTTAGACTTTAATAAATTTGAGATTTTTAACTCATTTTATTATTCTAGTTATTCCAAGAGAAAAGTGTTTGCATTTTTTTCGATCTGCAAATAACTTTGTAGCAAACAATACTTATCTATAAGCCATATAAGTATTGTCAGAGATAAATGTGTTGCGATCATAGATTTTTTTTTTTTTGGTAACACCACCAATATCTCGCTCAATATTTGTGCATACAGTATAACTCCTAATATTGATATTTTTTTTATTTCAAGGTTTTCGTTTTTTCTTAAAATAGAAATCAAGACAATAAATCTTCGCGAAATAACAATCTGCAAACAATTTTCGAATTGTATACCAGTAGTACTGTCACACAACAGAATTTTCGATTTATAGTAAAGTAGTGCGAAATAAAAAAAAATTTTATATGAGATTTTTAAAGTATACAAGCTTTATAAAAACTTTAGGCAATGTATCTTTTATATAAATACACTATAACTTATATAAACACAAAATGTTCGATTATTAGTCAAAATTATAAATATCACACTTTAAAACTGCAAATTCAAAAAATTACAAGTGAATCTAACTTTTAATTAAATTGAGGCCAAAATAAAAAACTGATTTTAATAAATATTTGTGATTCTGTATACAGTATAACGAACCAACAGTAAGATAAGAGAGCTTAAACTTTTGCCATTCTATTTTTTATTCATCGATTTATTTCCTACTATAGTCAAACTTTTGAAAGTTTCGAACACAAGCATTTAAAATATGCAAATATCGAATATCAAAAGATTTCGTTTGCAACACATTACAGGGCGCGCACAAACATTTCAATTGTGAAAAACATTTAATGAAATTCTTGAGCAAAATCTAGTTTCAACCCTTTTAATTCGAAACATATTAGAGATAAAGTCTCTTTCCGAATGATTTCGTTCGGAATTGTTATTTGATGACTTTCTTAATCTCTATTTATTTATAGCACAACGTTATGTTAGACAAATTTTTTCTTGACCTTAAATAAGCCAAAATCAAATCAAAGTTATTAACTTAAATCGTTTATAAGAAATTTAAGCTTAAAGGAAGAGAGCATTTGGCATATATATTATTTTATTCACTTTACTGTATTTCATTATAGCCTGAACCTAAATTAGCTTAATTTAATTCACAAAAGTAGAAAAATCACGTAAGGGTTCAGTGAATATACCCTTATCTATTTAATAAAAGCAAAAAATCACAAAAAAGAACTTTTTCTGCGCAAGCAATGACTTTAATAGCGCCATAAAACACTCGAACAGAGTCTGGTGTTATACAGTCTGTATAGTATGTAATAACAAAATTTTTTTTATTTTTAGTCAGAACATAATTGATTCATTCAATTCACTAAATTAAGCGATAAAACCAACTATTTGTAACACTTGCGTACTGTGTGAGAGCACATCTTAACATAATGCGCAGATTAAGTTTAATATCCTTTCAAAAACCAGATAACTTTATACCAGAAAGATATTGGATTATCTGCTGTGTATTCTTTGCACGTATTTTTGCTTCCAATATTAAAAGAAAACTTTTTCTATTTCAAAAAAGCGAAAAAAAGCGAAATCAAAATTGAATAATATGTTAACTGAGAAAAATGCATTGGATATAAGTAAGAATATATACGGTATGTGGGTTTGTGTGCGTTGGATACATATAACTAGTAATGGATGTGTTTATATATTGCTAAACATATGGAAAATTGCACATTTGCTATATGTATAAGTGAATCGGATTCATTTGGCCGTGAAAACGCGCACACATTTTTTGAAATTAAAACTCTAGCAAAACAGACACACATAAGTTCTTATGTTAAGTTAAGCGAACAAATAAAGTAGTATATGTAACTTTTTTCTTCATACGACGTCAAAAAATATTATTATTCCAGCGTAAAGTGATATTCCGAGCAGAAGAAAAAAAAATTTTCAAGTGCTTCGAGTAAAGTTAATCTTAAAATTCTGTATTTTATCACAACTTCTGCGTCTACTGTTATTGAATATAGCAGTAGTTATTAGCGAGAGATAAGAACAAAAAAATAGCAATAATAAAGGCGAGAGCAAAAACTTTACAAAAGGCACTGAAAAATAGCCCCTAAGGAGCAACAAAAATAACGCCAAACGAAACAGAAAAACAGATTTCTCTCTCAAAAAAGTGAATATAGAGATACTACATTTTTTTAATATCTCCGGCAAAAAGAATTGATTTCATGGCAAGCGAAAAAAAAGTCGAGAAAAAAATCAATAATAGTTTTTTATATTTAATTTTTTATTTTTTACCCTCTAAGATATTTTGATAGAAGAGAGAAGCGCAACCCAAATACCCAATACCCCAGTTTGTAGCGCAGTGTTTGATGAATTATTAGAATACCAACCACACTCACGCACACACACTCTCGCTCTCGCTCTCCATTATGAGAGTGGATGTCACACAGCAATGTCAAAATGAATATTATTGATGCGAATAAAATTATTTTTTGTTATATGCATTTTTTGCGCTCACTTTGTTTTGCTGATACTGCAGCAGTATTAGGTTTATTTTTTGCTTTGTACTCTACTTTTATTATTATTATTATTTTTGTCTTCATGCGAAATGCGGAAATTTTCTCATCAATTATAGTGACAAACTATTTTTTTAGTCAGATTTTCAGGGGAAAAAAATAAAATAATTCTATTCAGACAAATGGAATATTTAAACATTTTTTTGGTAGTTTTTTATTTAAAATATATAAGACAATATCGAAACAAGACCGGAACATTCTTATAACGCTCACTTCGCATGATAGCATCATATAAAATTTTTTCATCATTGTTACTTTATAACATTGTTAGATATATTAAGAAGCGACGTATAATAAGACTATAAAGTTAATAATTTGCATGTTATAAAATATTAATATAATAGCATATATAGAGGTTACAGAATTCTCTAACTTAAGAGTACTGCGGACACATTGATAAAAATTGTCAAATCCATAAGCTCACCTGTCTCTAGAGGGAAGTGAGCTTAAAATATTAAATTTATCCACACGTAAAATTATCATAGAGGTATTATTAATTTAACAAAATAGTGATCACAGGATGGGTTAAACAAATATACAAAATAAATAATTAAATTATTATTAAGTGTATTAAGCATATTATTTGTGCCGTGATTTGATTAAATATATATAGGAATTCAAATGCTGGTCTGTTTTATTAGCTTAACCTGATATTCATCGCTATTTCCATTACTCGTGTTTAGATCATTATTAATTAAACTCAATTGTTTACTGATATTGTTGTTGGCGATAAATAGATCGCTTACAAATTTGGCGATAATTATTGCGGTCACAGTTCCCTGCAAAAAGCCGACCAACACGTCGTTCCAATGGTGCCAATAGTCAGAGACACGCGTATAGCCAACATAAAGCGCTAAATTCAGTGCAAAGCCTTGAATCAGTGATCGAATTAAACGCCCGGAAGATGAACGCACCTGAACGCGCTGTTGAAGGTATATCGATAGGTACACCATTGCGTAGGCAATAGTGGATGCGTGTCCTGTAATCAATTGTTATTTTTTATCTATAAATAGTTTCAATAAAGTTACTTTAAAACATGAACTTATCAGTAAATTAATTATTGATTATCAATATACGAGTCTCTAATACTTAAAATATAAATCTTCTCAAACAAATATATTTTTTAAAATATCAAAAAACCATTACAAATTTACATCCAATTGTGACTCGAGCTCATTGAGAAATTGTATATTTTATGAACAGAGACCAGATATTTTGTTAAATCCCAAATTTCACCAAAATATCCGGTCTCTGACTAAAAGCTTGCTTATTTAAGAAATAAGATTTACTTTTGTGCTACTGACGGACGGACGAACGGTCAAATCCATAAGCTCGATTTTAAAATTTTTTTTAAATTATACATAGGTTTTGGAATTAAACTATGAAAAATAAGGCCACTAATGAATTACAGTATTTTCTCCAAACTTAGGTTTAAAAAATTAAAATATATAGCGCTCACGTTTGTTAAATTATTCCTCAAATATTGCGCGATATATGATGTTTACATATTTATAGTGAGAGATGTTAACAAACTCGAAAGTGTAAATAGTTGTAAATAAAATGAAAATTAAATCTTTTTTTTTTGCGATTCTCGGCGCGAACAGAGAACAACAAAGTTATTTGTATCTAAGAAACACGTTTCGATAACAACTTGTAGATTACTATTTTCTCACATTATTTGAAGCAGAAATCATGAACTTAAGATTTTTTAACTAAAAATTATCTTATCATCAAATATTTCAAAGCTTAACCTCGCACTCGTAAATATACTTATAAACGTAAATACTGCACACATTAAGTCACGCATTCAATGATTTATTGTATGCGTGATTTTTGCAAACAATAACTATAGTAAACGATTATTAATTTTTCTAAATTTCACTTACCGGACATAAAACTGAACCGCATTTCTTTAACAGCCATCGCTGGCGCAACATCCAGACCAGTGCACTGAAATTCTTCGATATACTGTAGATTATTTATATCGCAATTGACGTTCGGTTTGCATATTGTCATAAAGTAAGGCCTGAGACGTCCGGTTGACATTTTGGCCACATATGTGCACAGCAGACACCAAATTAGGCCATAGAAATATGGAAACTGTTTATTATAAAATTCTTTGCATAGCGAGCGGTATCGCGATGTCATCGCATTGCTCTGAAATATAGTTTCAAATTCAAATTTTAATTAAAAGTATTTTTTTTGATAAATAAAATAAAATAAAACAAAAGTTTAGTACATTTTTATGCCTGTAAATCTCGTTTACTGTGACAATAACCTTAAACGGCAGTGTGATTAATATTAGAAGAAGCGGACCCGATATTGTATTGCTGTGATACGGGTAGCGAATCGTTTCGTCGCCGCAATAGAATCCTCTTTGAACGGGTTTGCACCAAATCGCGATCGAACCGGTAATTACCACAAGTACCGCTAATGATGACAGGTCTAACACTATTTTTACCGCTAATTGTTTAGCCGTGAAAGCCATTTAATTTGAGTCCGTGTTCGCACTTCTTTTTTTCAAGTTATTATTTATTATTGCACACATGAACGCAGTCATTTTTTTAATTCCCCCCCAATTATCTAAAGAGCATATTTTGTGGTGAATAATGCGATTAGATTAGGTGTGTTGAACGCTTTATTACAGTAAAACATACTGATATAAGCAGTAAAACTAGTTCGTACAAATGTGAATCAACTCTTTTATTTATTCGTGATATTGTAATGAATATGTTGTAGTTTTAAATTATGTAATGCTTCCCGTATTACTCATGCTTTCGCATAGTTTTAAACTTATTGAAATTCTTTTATTATGAATAATAAAAATTATGATCATTTGTGAAGACTACGAATAGATAAAAACTTAATAAAATCTATTGTGTATTGTCTTTGACGTTAAATACGTTTTGAAAACTAAATGTTAATAATGTTTAAATTTAAATTTGTTTTGTATTCACTTTTGATTTTCATAACTAACTATTATTAAGTAAAGCTCGATATCGAGTAAAATTAAAAAGACTTTCCTTCCAACTAAAAGTGCTATTGGTTCGACTTTTCTCAAACCATACCAAACCAAACCATTATCTAAAAACTTAATCCATACCAACCCAAACCATAATTTTAAAATGTAAACCAATCCGAACCAAACCAAACCATGGGTAAACCATTAAACCATTTACATGTTTTGAATTAAAAATTTTTTAAATAAGTTCAAATATAACATCTAAAATTTAATTTTAAAAACATTTATAAAGTTAATATTTTAAAAAAATCAATTTTCACTAAAATTTTTTCTTTTTACCGAAGTAATAATAAAAATTAATTTTTTTTCTGATAAAAAATTTCAATTTTACTGTTAAAAATGTAGTAAATGGTTTAATGGTTTGTAAATGGTTTTTCTTTGAAATAGTGTAACCAAACCAATCCAAACCGCATTTAAAAATTAAAACCAAACCAATCCAAACTGTGGGTTAATGGTTAAAACTATGGTTTAACCATTACTACCAAAACCAATAGCACCTTTCCTTCCAACCTAATTTTGCTTCATTTGACTCAACGAATCCGGGTTTTTTTCGAACATCCAAACAAATATTACACTAGTATTGTGATAAAATGAATCGTGATTTGATTTTAATTTCTCATTTTTTAAATCAGACACATTTCTAAAAAGATCAAAGAAAAAAGATTTTATTTCTAAACAAGGAAAAATATATATTATATTAATACCGTAGTGTTACGAAATTATTTTTTCACAACTGTGTTCAAAATTGTTTAGCTATTTTAGTTAATAAATATGTGATTCTATATTTCATTTATGTTAAACAAAATAAAAGTTTAATTTCACTAATAATACACATTTTAAACTTACAAGATAAGTCCTTGAATTTATTTCCTTCCTGGAATTAAAAAACTATTGATAATATTAAAAACAAAATAATTACCGGCAGTCAAATTTATAAGCGAACGCATTCAACTTTTTTTTGAGGGAATTACAAGTGTTTAGATAATTTATATTAAAATTAATGTGTTCACAGATATTCCTTATTTCGATAATAATTCTATAATAACCTATTGAATTGATACCGATATCATTATGTGAACTTCGTTGTGAGACCTTTTTTCTTTAGTTACTTTTTTGAAACTAAATATGAATTTTAAATAACTTTATTAAATATTCTTGATTATAATTAGTATAAGATAATATGACTGCTTGATAATTGTAAAATTTTTAGTTACAAGATATTTCAGAAACAAATTATTAGAGAGTTTATAATTTTTAATTTTAACGTTAGAACTAATTTATATCATAATCTTTAGTGCAAATTGAAGATTAAATAAAGTTTCAGCCAATAGACTGCGACTCTAACGCTATTTTACGGAGACAGTCCTAAAAAGTTGGAGAAATGTACATGTATTGTAATTTATATCAAGTTTGTTCAAGTATTGTTAAAAAATAAGTTCAAAAGTCAATACCGAATATGATTTTTTCCTCAATTGATATTTACTCCACTGTTCATCATTTGATTTTAATTCACTTTCGTAACCATCGATACAAGTCTGCAGCTGTCATAGTAAAGTACAGTTAAAATTGATTAGATTTGTTTAAATCATTAATAAGTAATAAAATTAGTCAAAGTTTATCTGCGGTTATTTTGGAAAAAAAATATTTATATTTACTTTCGGTCTATAGTTGAGATACTGACACGGAATCGGCAACACATTATTGATTTTGGCCGCTAACAACGAATCTTGAGCGACACACGATTTTATGGCTCGTTTTATCTGATTTTTTTTTTGAAAATAAAAGGTTTCTCTTAATTTAAAATAACTTAAATGTAAAATTATTAAGAAATACCATCGGATGGGTGTCTGAGCAGACTTTCATTTTTTTCCGAAAACCGATGACCGCCGAGCTTAGGCACATATTTTCCCATCCATTCACTGACAATACTTTGGTCGCACATAACTAGTTTTTTTGTTCAATAAATTCATTTAAACTATTATATATTATACAAAAAAATGGAGTATATTACGTCAAAATCATATTCTTTCTCTCGGTTTAGCGGAGTTTTCGCATACACCGCAGTGACGTTTGAACGCATGCAACCGAAAAATGTCTGCAAAAAAATTAAAATTTAATCGATTATTTTAAAGTTATGATTAGGAAAAGCAATTAATTACTTCCATATCTGTTAGTTCCCAATTGTTCGGTATATGACATAGTTTTGGTTTTGTTTCAAGCATTATTTGATTTCCACCATTAATACACGATGACATTAATATTTTTCTCTGCAAAAAAAATAACAAAATTATAATTTTAATCGTAAGCAATGGTAAAATTAAAAGAATTAATGAGAATTCCGTATTTATACTTCTTTAGTTAATTTTGGATCGCATTCTCGCATCAGTATTAGTCTTTGCTTTTCGGTGACAGATCTTTGAACGCAAAACTTTTGCCATGCTTTCGACCATAGAATGATGTCAATGGTTAAAACATTTTTGTTGAAAAGTGCAATGAAAAATATTACGCAGAAAATAAAATAAACGGAAAACTTAGCCATCAAACTTCGAATATGTTTGCCGTGACTTCTGATTCAAGTAATTGTTCAAAAATGGTTGCAGAACATGCACTTAAGTATCGAATGAAAATTTAAAAAACTATTTTTTTAATATCAAAGATTTTTTTATGTAAACAGTTGGGCACATCATAAGTCGCAATTTTAATTGATTATTTGTTAAACGATTCTCATATGATTTTTCGACGCAAACAAAAGTTTTAAGCCGTTTAATGTTTTATTAGCTGCATTAGTGTTTGTCAGGTTTGACACTTCTAGTTTGAATTTTGTAAAAATAATTCAGTAAATTATTTAATTATTGTGTGCTCAACTGTATTATTTGGGAGTTATTGATAAAAATAAGTAGATTAAAATGAGTGGTATCACAGAATTTTTAGCTCATTTCCACATAAGCTTATGGATTTTAACATCTCTGACCGTCCGTATGCTGGAAGCCCTCCTTAGCGTTATTATAATAAAATTTCGAATCATAGATATTATTACTTTTATAACTTAAAATATGCATTCAGACTTTGGAATTTAAATAAAATTTTAAAGTGAACGTGATATGATTGTGATATTGTTTAAAAATACGGTAATAGTGTAATACTCGCGTGACTTTTTGAATGTAACTAATAATGTTTAAACAGGAAATAATAAGAGTTTAAAAGTGTAGAAAAAATTTTAACCAAAATAAACTTAACAAAACAATATAGTAGTAGTTATTAAAAACCATTTAAACCAAACAAAACTTTTTAAACATACATAAGTTCAATCAAAAATAACAAAAGACTAACAGCTGAACATTAAGATATGAGCACAAAAATAATTTGGCATTTAAAATGGTCATAAAACAGTTAAACATTGAATAATTAAATAAAAACTTTTATTTATTACTATTTTTTAAAAAAGAAGTAAAATTATTTTCGCAATTTGTAAGCAATTAAACAATTTAAATTTATTCAATAATTTGAGTAAACTTTTCACGCGATCACTTATAACTTTAGAGTTAATGCTGAGTTAAAGTATTCAATTAGATTTCCTACGGAAATATGTGTAAATTCCAATAAAATTTAATATCCAACACTGGCTTTATAACTTTAAACAGTGAATTTTATTCTTCAGAATTGGTGTGTTTCACGAATAACACTCCTTAACACTAAATTAAATTAAAAATAATTGGAATTATGCAAAAGATTTCATGATTTAGCAAAATATTAAATCTAAGAAAGAAAGAAAAATTGGATAATTAAACAATAAAATCAAACCAATAAAAAGTAATCGAAAACAAGTCAATAAATGTTTTTTCGCATGTTTTTCCGCACTAACATGTATTGGTCATAAAATCTTATGAATTAATGTTTTACTGCAATATATTTTTAATAATACTTCCGTTAAACCCTTCGATAGATTGAGAGAACTCATGACATTTTTCATATAAAAGTAAATTATGCTAAAAACATAAGTGCTATTTTTACAGAATTTTAATAAAATTGTAAATTATATATAAAAATACTGCGACAATTTAATACAACTTTATTTAATAACAGAATCATCGCTAAAGTTCTAGAAATAATAATATTTGTAATTATGGTACCATTATTTGTATTATAAAATAGCAAAATTATTTAAAAAAAAGTTGAAATTTATTTTAAAAAATTTTGTACCATAAAAACATGTCTAATTACGAAAATACTGAAATAGTTTTAAAACCCATGAAATTAACATTCAATTGCGGTCCAATAATTGACACTTCGATGGCACTTTCGTGGATCAATTTAACGTATTACGAAAAATCATTTTGGGCTAATAAATCGAAACTAATTTTATCACAACTAAAGGGTGAGTTAATGGGGTGACCAACTGTTGTCTGGCTATCGCTTAAGAATGTCGATAATTTTAATATATTCACCTGCAATCGACAGTGAGATATATTTATTTAATACCTGGACATCTCAACATTAAGATCTGTCCAATGAGACAAATTTCTGGAAAAATCCAGATGAAAACTGAAGTATTGGTCACCCTATAAGTTAACCAAATGTTAACCAAAATTTTAAAAATAAATAGTAATTATATGAAAGAGTTTTATTAACTTTAAAGGAAGACTAGAGTTCGGTACACTGACTGCACTTATGGGACCGAGTGGTGCCGGAAAGACAACACTGTTAAGATGCATCTTCGGCATCAATCGAAGTGGTTTAAGCAAACACACCGAAATCTATGTCAGCAAATACGAAGACATTCGACCGTGTTTTATAGTGCAAGACCAGAAGGAGCATCTATTATTAAAATTAACGGTAAAAGAGTCGCTAATGTTTGCGTCAAAATTGAAAAATCGAGCGAACAACAAAACGGGCAAAGATTATCACAAAACCAAAGTGAATAAATTGCTGCAAGAATTGATGCTAACAGATTGCGCGGACACTATAGTGGAGCGATGCAGTGGTGGCGAACAGAAACGAGTGGTTATTGCGTTGGAGATGACATCAGAGCTTTTGCCAAATTTGATTTGTATCGATGAACCAACGAGTGGTTTAGATAGCAATTCTGCTGAACAAGTGAGTGAGTTTTGAGGATCAAAATTGAATTAAAAAAGTACACTGTTCTCGCATGACTAACTTATAGGTGATTGAATGCTTGCAAGACGTGGCATATAAACACCGTTTAGCGATAGTGGCCAGCATTCATCAGCCAAACTCGGATATGTTGCTGCTGTTCGATCAACTTTACGTTTTAGCCAAAGGTGGTCGCTGTGTATATACTGGCGCTCCCAATGATCTCAGGGATCGTTTACTTGACTGCGATATACCGTGCGCTGAATGGCAGGTTCCGATTGAAGTTTTGCTTAAATTATCGTCGAAAAAGAATAAAGACTTTATATCAACATTGGTATGATGTTCTTCGAACTTAACAACTAATTTCTAGCTAATCATCTTTAATTAGGGCATTGAGTGCATAGATTTAGGTCCGCCGGACGAAGTGGTCAAACTTGTGGTCAAAACGTACGAACAATTGGATTCACTTAAGTCTGAATGCAAATTAAACGGAGCACTGGTTCTGTTTGGTTTTTCGGGCAATCGTGGCTTCCATCCGATGGACATGTGGTATCTGTTTCAGCGAGCGATCCTTTATTCGTGGTTCAGACAGAGAAAAACACTTGCGTTTCAGTTTTTATGTCTAATCGGCGTTGATTTTTTGCTGACCAATTTATATCCCGGTAATATCGGATCCGATAATGGTTGCGCTCCTTTGGTGGACAATGTAACATTTACCGATATAAACCAAGATATAATCGGAGAATCGTTGACCGATCAGAATCTAAAGTTTTTATTTTTTTTCATCATGTTTTTGATTTTTATGCAGTTTAATTCGGTTATATTTTCGTTTCCGTCAGAAGTAAAGGTAGTGTAGTGTTAATTATTTTTGAAACAAACTAATAATACAGTAGACAAACACTATATTTTCGCTCAATTTAAGTGTTTTCTGAACGAACACCGAAACTGTTGGTACTCTACTGGTTCTTATCTGTGGTCGAAGACAATAAATGAAATTCCGATACTACTGATCCACACTTATCTATACGTATGTGTGGGATATTACGGCACATCGCAGCCAGATTTCCCGCAATGGTATAACGGCTTCTATGACATGTCCGAAAGATTCGCGCTTTTCGTAACAGTGGTGATAATAGCGGTGATTAACACGCAAGGATTGCTTATGCTTATCGGTATTGTGTCGGCAAACAACACTCGTTTGACACCCATTCTATCGGTCGCTATTCTGCTGGTTATGACACTATTCTCCGGATTCTATATATCGATAATAGATTATAACCAGTTTTTGCAGACACTTACAAATCTCTCGTCAATAAAACTAGTGTTTCAATCGGTTCTGATTATTATCTACGGACGAAATCGGTGCGCGAGTTCCGCGTCGCTCGTGTTGCGCAAGTTTGACATCATTGACGAACAGTTATGGACACACATTTGGTGGCTGTTGGCCAATCTGTTGGCGTATCGCGCGCTGGCATTCGTCGCTCTGATGCTTCAGGCGAATGCCGACTGGTTTTTCAAAGTGAAGAACGCGAAGAAAGTGTACGAATACTACGCGCTTAGGAATAAGATTAGTTCGGGTCCGAGCGTTGATTCCAAGTTTTTGCGCACCAGAAAGTCGATCGCTGTCGACAGCTTTCAGTTCGATAACAGTGGCGAAGATTTACGCGAACAAAGAAGAGAATCGCATTACAGTATTAATATTAAATTGTAATCAAAAGTTTTTATACATAATATGTGTATTAACACTACTATCTTAATTTTTGTGTGTTTTGCTTTTTTATTAACTTTTGACTTTATTTTTTTAAAAATATCACATAAAATAATATAATTAACTGATCGAATTTACCTTTAAGTAGAGATGAACAAAAGCTCAGCTTTTAGCTCAAGCTTCTGGTGTGAGCTGAAAACTTAAAATTATTAGTGAAAATTTGAAGTTTTCTGAATGTTACTAGATTTTTGTTTTTGATTTTATTAAAGTAACTATCCTTTTATACTTTTTAACTTTATATAGATATTATCAACGTAGACATTATATTGAACATTTAAATTAATTTTCAATAAATTGATTTATATGTTTTTATAAAATTAAATGAGTTTTATAAAAAATTCCATCTCATCAGCTCAGCTCAGCTCCGACATGTTCCAGCTCAGCTCAATTGAGTTCAAGCTGAATAATAAATCAGTTCAGCTCAAATAAAATGTGATCAGCTCAACTCAGCTAAAGCTCTTGATTTCGAGCTGATGTTCATCACTACAAGTAATGATTGATTATTATTACGGATATGAAATGAACTAATAATGAAATAACTTGTAATAATGTTTGAGGTGATAGTGTCTCCATCTGTAGAACACGTGTTTCTCTCAACCGTTACATGTCTGCCATTGTTTTCCCTCGCAGTCAAACTGTGATTACGAAATCGATTAATTGAAAACAACAAACCGATAACACCAATACAACCACCATATTATGGCTAAACGTCGCGCCGAAAAGTACTTAACGATGGAGAACTTCGATGACGACGACGATCGCGACGACGACCCAAACGACAGCAGCGACACTAACGTGATGTCCATTAAGTCGGCGACCGATGATGTGCTCAAGAGTCGCGTTATGGCCAAAGCCAGGCGATCCGAGACAACCATATCTGACACCAATGACGCCAACAATAAAAAACTACCATTTTCTGGATTTAAAGGTGTTATTTTAACTGGTTTTCTGCATTGTTTTTTGCGCTTAATTTCTGTGACAATTTAAACGATTACTTAAAATTCTGAACCTATTTCTTTGTCTAATATATTAATCGCTGCGATTTAAACGCGAAAATATTAAACCGATAAATTTAATATTTGTTATTATTATATAAAAAGGTTTTGACACGAAGAGCTTGGGATCGCTATCGCTATCGAAATCTGGTTTCAGCAATCAATTTGAGTCATTTGTGAGCAAAACGCAGACAAACACCTCAATCACAGCGACGACAGTGCCGTCTAATGGCACCACAAACACAACAGCGACCACAACAATAACCACCAGTGACGACATCACCGAAAACATATCAGAAGAACGCGAGGAGGAGTACGACAGCAAACTCGCGGAACTGAATCGATCGTTCTTAGAGCACCTCAACCGATACATGGATCAGTCGCGGTATTACGACTTCTCGCAGGTTTGTAAAGAGTACATCGACTTTCACGCGAAGATCGACAGCGAGAGACTGAAGCAGACGAACGATGGCAGCAGTAAAACGCAACCGACAATTGTGAGTGCGTCGCAGAATAGTGCGTCAACTCTCGAGTTTTCTTCGCAGAACTCCTATGCAACCGGTAGTTAATTATTATTATTATTTGCGAAATAATATTGTGATTTATTTATTCTAAATTGTTTTGATTCAGGCACTCCATCACCGGTTTCGTCGCAGTCGAGTGCCGTTATATCATCGCAGCCGCAAAACGTTTGTGCGGACGAAAGCAAGTTTGCAGTTCCCTCTAATAATTTATTTTCGCTGAATAAATTCACCAGTAAAGCGAATTCTATGCCAACCAGTAATTTTTTTGCTGCCGCCACCAAAACTAGTAGTGTTACCACCGGTGATGACGCAACGAATTCTTCGGTCGATACCCCTGTAACTGTTGGTGACGATGACGTTCACGTACCACCGAAAGTAGAAGACGTTGTGCACCACGAAGATGACTCCATATTTAGCAAAAAGTTTGTTTTTAACTTTATCTACTTTTTTAAATTAAAATTCTAAGTTAATGAGTTAATTTTTAATTGGCCTTCAGTTAAATCCCTTGTTTAAGGGGTCTTTAGTGCACTTTTTTGCTAAAGATTTTTAAACACAATTTTAACGTTAAGCTCAAGTTTGTAGTGAAGATTTAAAACTTTAGAGATAGTGCTATAGTGACAACACTTTATCCATCGCTAATAGCGATTCGCTATTTACGGTTAAAGTTAATTTTATAGTTTTATTTGCCTCATTATGAAAAAAGAACATAAGTTGTACGCACATTAATTCCTACATTACATCGATTCTTATGATAGCTTATTCGGCTGATAAAAAGTGAATTGCAAATTAATAATACATTGAAATTATAATTTCAGGTGTAAATTGTATTTCAAAAAAGGCAGTGAATATAAGGATAAAGGCGTCGGAATGCTTTTCATTAAGAAGAACAATAACACAAATAAGTGTCAGCTATTAATACGAGCGAACACGCGATTGGGTAATGTACTGCTAAACATATCACTGGCGGAGTCGTTGCCAATCGCCAAATCAGACAATAATAAAGGAGTTTTGTTGACATGCATACCCAATCCTCCGCTCGACTCGCGAGCCAAGTCTGACGAACAAACAACTGTAACATTTCTGATTCGAGTGAAAACAACATCCGACACCGACGAGCTTTACGACAATTTAATTAAGTATAAAAGCGTTTAATAAAGTGATTAGTAGTAGTTATTAGATTTATTATTATTATTATTATTAGTAAATAAAAGAACTTTTTAATTAATTAATTAATTTCTATGATATACCTGTAAATGCTATGCTATCAAGTGATGACAATTCACAAGTAAACGCGATTTTAATTTTGATTTTTTTTCCTTCATTCACACATTTTTTAAAAAATCACTGAAAGCTTAGAATAAACAAATTGTATGATTGTTTTTGTGGACAAAAATAATAAAACTTGTATTTAATTTGTATTTAATTAAAATATAATATTTTGACCGTTAATAAAAAAAACCCAATAATTGAATATTCATTTGTTTTTGAGAATTATATTTTAGAGTTAAAATTTTTTTATTGTTTACAAAGCATATATGACTGATTTTGATGCGACGCCAAATCTTTCTCCTATTCATAAATATGAGATGAGATGCGTGTCGATAGAGTTGTTTGTGTTTTAATTAAAACAAATAGATTTTTGCCGGTTTATTCTTGATTTTGAAATAATTAAATGATTCTTTTGTTCGTTTAGATTATTTTTATTGCGAGCGATCGTTCGAGCATTAAAAATAGATTTGTACGCTATTTTGAGTGCTGTGAAAGCGTCAAAACTGTCAATTATTTTGTTTTTTTGACTATAGATTTTGTCATTTATTTTTGGCGATACTTGACATCTCAAAATTATTTATTTATTACACTGTACATCAAAATGGTGTCATTTAAATCACTCGCTTATATAATAGATATATATAAATACATTTACCGTAAGTTTACAATATAATGCCGAATACTTTTTTACATTTTTGAATATGCCGACTACTTTTTAGCTAATATAAGATTTAAAGTCAGTTAAACTGGTAAACAATATCGAAAAGTCGGTATTTCTTTTATCTCATTTTAAAAAAAAGAAAAACTCTTATTTATAGCTCAAATTTTTAAAAGTAAAACATGAAATGATCATAAATATTAAATATACCGAGTCTTAACTCGTCGATTCAAAGCCAATGAATATGTAAGATATATTATGAAAATTTATTGCTCAAAATTCATTTAACTTTACAAATCTCTGAGAATCTGTCCTAAATTTTTCAAAACGCTATCAACACAATCATAAACTTACGCAACAATCAACTATTTTAAAGTAATAGTGAATCAATTACACCGTTTAAAACAATTAATAAAGTCTAAGATTATCTTCAATTTTAACCAAATCACAACTCAAGAGCCATAACCGTCTGGCAGCGGCGTCATCGGTGGCGTTCGGACCCAGATTATCGACTCGTAAACAATTACTATGTGCCGAAAAATAAGTTATAAATCTATTTCTTAATCACATATTTCTTTATTCGCATAAAATCATTACCTATAATAATGTCCCGATTCGTTACTTATGCTCTCTTCGAGAGCGCAGTATAGCGTTGTCTGCGCGCCAGAGACGGCGTCGATGTTAAAGATTTTCTCGAAAACTCCAGTGATAGCACCCATCAGTTTGTTTTCGGCGTGAAGATGTCGCGATAGCTCCGTGCGAATCACTCCCGGATGAAGACAGTATGTCTTGATGTTAGTTTCGGACAGTCTTCGGGCCAAATCGCGCGAAAACAGCACATTCGCTAATTTGCTTTGAGCGTACGCTTTGAATGGCGAATAGCCTTTGTCCAGATTTATGTCTTTCCAATAAATTTGTCCGGCTTTGTGCGCGATTGAGGACACTGTTATTATTCGAGCGTTTTCCGACGCTTTAAGCCGATCGATCAGCAGTAATGTTAATAAAAAATGACCTAAAAATTTAAATTAAAAATATGTTAGAAAAGCTTGTTTTTTTTATTTAATTATTCTGAATGAATGCGATGAAACTGATGCACTTTATTATGCCTGTTTCAAAGTTTGGTACAGTAGTAGAATTTCATGATTAAATTTTTGGTTCAAAATAGAACAACTCTGGAGAAAATTATACTAAAGCTTAAATTTAATTAATCCATATTTTAAATTGGAAACCGAAAACAAAAAGTTAAAAGGCAATCAAATTAAAAGAGATGCCCGATTTAATATAAAATAATTTGTTGCGTTAATTAGTAGTAAAGAACTTTTAGAAAAATAATAAATTTTTGTTTTGAATATTGGCATAACGAAACACTTCAAATGAAAATTTTTGTTTGTTTGAAGCGATTTGTGTTTTTAATTTAATTAAATTATTATTATATTAAATCGGGCGTAAATTTTTCCAATAAACATTTTAAATTAAATTAAAATTTACTTTATATATTTCAAAGTGCAAAAACTTTTCAACTTTTTTTTCGAGTTTGCTTTGCAAAGAAATAAAAAAAACTCTGGCATCACATCACAGTTAATTAAATGAAATTATAAATAAAATAAATAAATGTATCTTTATATGCAACAAATTTATGCCCATATTTTCACACACATCTTTTTCTGATCTACAATGTACAGGTAAATTGATGTTTCGTTATTTTTAATTAGTCTTTTTAAATTTTTGTTAACAGATTTATTATGCATTCAGAGTTTAATTTGTAATATCTTTGCATTAATCTTAATTTTTATAGGAAAATTTTATTGAAGGAAAAATTGAAGTAAAAAAACGTTTTGAAGGTAATGACGAAACTATTTATTTTAACGTTAGTAATAAATAAAATGAATTTCCTTTTCTCTAGAAAACTTGAATACAATTATTCACCTTCGATCAGTGGTGCATATATACGATATTGTGCGGTACAGTGCAATAATAACTCAACAAAAAAATTTAATAAACGTAAGCAAACTTGTAATACTAATTTTTTTAATTTCCACGCTTACAAACCCTTGACATAAAACTATAAAATATTCACTTCCAATAACTTAAAAATAAAATATTCATTGAATTAAAAAAGTTTTTTTCAAAAAATATATTTCCCAACCTTTAGATCGAGGAGGGAGAGGAGGGCAGAGAGAGGGCAGAGAGAGAGAGAGAGAGAGAGAGAGAGAGAACAAGTATGTTTGCAACACAAACCTAAGTGATTAGTTCCGATTTGCATTTCGAAACCATCTTCGGTCGACCACTTGGGGCACATCATGACACCGGCGTTATTGATAAGCATATCAATTTTGGACTCCTGTTCGCGCAATGTTTGCGCAAATTGTCGCACCGATGACAGCGAACTCAGGTCTAACTTCAGGCAACGAATATTTTCATGTTTGCGCACATAATTGTCCGCTTCCTTAATCTCGTCGATCGCCTGATTTCCTTTGTCCACATCTCGGCAACCGATTATGACCTGACAAATAAAAAAATACAAATTAAATTTAGATTAATTTCGAGTTAATATTATAAATGACACATAATTTTAAAGAATATTTTAAGTTTTACAGTTTTAATTCATTATTGCGAGTAAATAAACTGTATTGGGTTTGTCCCAAAAAGTATTTCGTGACGTTTGGTTGGTTAGGAAGTGTTTACCGACAAACTCGTAAAAAAAGTGAATCGAAAAAAATTAATTTAATAATAACTTGATTACGCTTACATTAGCGCCGCGTATCGCCAACTCTTTTGCGGTCACTTTTCCGATACCGCTGTTGGCGCCGGTAATCACAATCACTTTTCCCTTCACATCGCCGGTTCCGTGACACCGATTTCTGGTGGCGAATCTGTTCGCCAGTAATTCGCTGAAAAAACTGAACGAAAAACTAATGATCTGCCAAAGTCGCGAAAACTTATCCAACATTTTTTCTTTAAATTAATTAAAATATAAATTTTTATATACAGTATTTATATACAGTGCTATCAATCAATGCACACAAAATTACTAAATGATTGATATATCGGAGTAAACTACTAGTAGTGATTTTTAACTTCAAACTTTTAAGTTAAACTGTAAATATAAAACTGTTTTTCTCTGAAAACGCGTTGTGTGCATATATTGCAGTATTTCACTAATTAGCGCAACCAAAACAGCGAACAAAAAAAGTCAAACTCATAACAAATAAATGGATAAATTTAGAGACGGATAGAGCGCGAGAGCAAAAAAAGATAAACACTTTGCGTTCACAATTCACGCTTAAATGATAAATGTGTTTAGGTTTAGTGTTATATACTATTCGCCAATTTTGAAGTTGAAAAACAAAATACTTGCAGTTATGACCGCATTCTTCTGTAATGATTTCCTTCGGCTTAAAACACTGCGCACACACTTAACGTACTGTACTGTACTGTATTGGTTAAAGTAAATAATTGTGCAGTCAGTCTGTAAACAAAAATTAAATTAATTAAGCAAATTATCGGATTTGTCAGAAAATAAACAAAAACACAGAAAAAAATTTCCTCTAAAAATATTGCAACAAAAATAACGCACTAAATTTAGTGATGCATTTATTACTCTAGAAAAGTATTGGACGACGTTTTTCGCTATTAGTCGTCAATAATCAAATAATTTTGAAAAATATCGCTATACTTAAGAAAAAAATCACGCAAATCTATGATACTATGCTATTGAAAAAAACTCAGTTAATAGTGAGAAAAAGTACTATACTTTGAAAATCAATTTTAATGGGAAATTTCAATAAAAATTCCAAAAAACATAATATTCATTTCTTTTCTTATATTTGTTACCCATAAATATTAATAGAAACAATTCAATTTAAAGCGGTAATTGTCTCATTCGTCGAATTTTAAACAGAAAATCATCGCTTAAAGTTGGGTTTAAAACAGAAACTGCCAGTACTTATCGATAATCTCGCTTACTATGTATGAGCTGCAGCCTTGAACTAGTATTGACAAATTGGTATAACGGAAAATATACCGTATATCACAACATGTATTCTGTGCTCGTTGTGACACTTACTATTTTTGTAACCCTATTCATTTAAATAGCAATTATTATTTAAATAAAAACATTTTGATAATCGAATAAAAATGATTAACTCTATTAAGACAAAAACCCCAGCTTTGATATATAGGTACCTCTCATCTGTTTCTGTGATTGCAGTGAAATCTAATTATACATAACCATTAGTAATGCAACGCGAAATATATATATATAGTATTTAAGTTAAGTAGTTGTGAGTAGTATTTGCGAGCGAAACGTGTTTATTTTAAAATTCATTCTTACTAATTATTATTTGCTGACAGATACGGTTAATTTTAGGCTGTGTTTACGTTTTTACACGATTTATATGCCAAACGGTTATATACGCAATAAGTTATACTGTATTTTTATTGTAAAATCCAGTGTTCATCTCAAACTCAATGCTTTCGTTTATATTCAAAATCTATTTATTTGTTGTCTGTCAACTTTTATGATTCCGAAATAAATTTTTGTTTAATAATTTTTGGTTTAAGAAACTAATACGTAAACCGAAAACCTATTTCTCCATGCGATTAACGAAATACTCATTTGAACTGATTGTCAGCGAACGTTAAACCAATGCCGTAAACCACTAATTGATTTTAAAACTTTTCAAATTGTCGCACATTTAACCGATAAGACTAGAAAACTATTTTATTTAAAAAATAAAATGCAAAGTTTTCAACTAAATAAAGCGTAATAAATTATTAATGAATAAATCACACGAGCGAAACGAATCACTAAAATGTTATTACAAATTTTTCTATTAAACTAATTTTCTATTAAGATTCAGAGTCAGAGTCACCAGACATTGCTATCATTTACTGCCGCTGTTTTTATGCTTCGGAAAACCTTTTTGTTTTTGATTGTTAAAAATCCAATTAAATTTTTATATTGTTTTGATAACCGTTACTCGAGTGTCTGGTTTAGCAAACAGTTTATAGTTCACTGTAAATGTTAATTCCTATGTTGTATTAAAAATAATATTAAATTAAAATACTGTTTATGAGTTAATTTTGTTAAATAAACAAACAAATGAACTGATGACAAATAAGCAAATAAAGTTTGCATATTTTCTTTGTGAGTGACGTGAAAGCTGTTAAATAATTCGATAGTAACAGATGTCTTAGTTTTATATAATGATGAATAATCCAATTATTATAAAATCAAATCTTCACTCAAAATAAGATGAAAGTGATAATTAAATTGTAGGAAATGTGAGCTTTTATTAAATATCGAGACAATATAGTGACCGTTTATAATGATTTCAAATCAATTATCGCACAAATATAGCGCTTGATATAAGCAGGAACCGGACTTTATGGCATGAAATATATTCCATCCATTTATATATTGCGTATTGCCTAACCGCTCCTGTAGATAACTCTAACTCTAAATTATCCAATTATTTTAATTGTTTAAAACATTTAATAATTGTTTTCACAAAGGGTTTTAAATTTTACACAATAATTATGTTTTCTTATACAATAACGAAATACTATTGATTTGTTTTACTAGGACTGGAACTACATTAACCAGTTTATAACTAAAAAATTGGTTCAATTCTTTAATCTATATTAAATTAACAAACCAGTTATAATACCCTTTAACTTAAACGATTTATAAAAAAATATTTGTTTGTTTATTTTAATATATCTTGATAAATGATAAATCTTCATTTCAAACTAAAATAACAAATTAGATAATTTGAATTTATTATAACAGTATTATCTAATAAACTTCAAAAAGATTTTTACATCATTTATTAATTAATAATAAATTTCATGCGTTTATGATAATATTTTATAATAAATTTTAAATAATCGGAGTCAAAATTATATTTTTTGAAAGATATGTAGATATGTCTCCTAAACAGAGATGATTATTGGCTTTTGGTAGCAATGATTTTTAGAATTCCGGTCTCTACTAAGTACCGGTATAAATACAATACATGAATGCATTACTGCAGCTGTAATTACAAAGTTTAAGGTAGTTATTGATTTAACTCACACTATATATCAGTAATCAAATGCAAAATCTATTCAATTAAACAATTATTTATTATGTTTTATAGCACTATGATATGTTACTGATGTTTTATTAATAAAAACAAGCGGCCAACGTATAATTTTACCAAATTACCTGAAAAGTCTTGTCCGCATTAGATAATCAATAATTGAATTAGACATGTAAAGCAAAACAAATCCTAAAGTTAAATACTAACAGTTTTTTTGCATGCATAGTTTACTGCACTTGTGGTTTATACGTACACTATCGTTCACTTAGTGTCCATAACAAACTATCATATTTCACTAAGCAATGAAAGAGTGAGAACAGTGTTAACAGTGCTTTGCTGGTACATCACATTAACACTACCAATCTGTATAATTAATATGAGGTGATACACATTCTTTAAAAGTGTTCTGCATATATTTCAATCTTTAGATTAAATTCGTTCTCAAATTATTTATTATTAAAGGTAGAAAAGTTTTGATAGTTTTCCCGATATCCCGCGAACTTTGTCCACAACTTTTGTATCTAAAGATTTTACCTAAATCTTAGTGTTTGGAACGGCACGCAAGCAAACCGCTATTATATATTAAGTAGAAGATAGTAGATATGTTTAATCTTCAGGAAATTACAGAAGAAAATGTTGATAACAAAACAAACAATTGATGCATAAATTCTGCTCAGTTTCTTTCAATACGAAAACTTATTTATAGAATTGTTTTTATTCTTGAAGATTTTATTTCTTTAAAAAACAAAAAAAAATGCATTGTGATTTAACTTTATTGTTTTGGCGTGTGTTGTGTTGTTGTGTGTTGTGTATTGTGTGCTGCACAGTACCACCAAAATATCACACACACACTCACACAAACTTGACACAAATTTTGTGTGCGTTAGTTCAATAAACTTAACTGCCGAACAATTTGATTTTTTTGCTGTTTTTTGTTATTTTTTGTTATTTTGTTATTTTGAATATCCTTTTTTTCACTAATAATTATCGCTAACAGTTGTTATATATATTAAACAGACCGAACAGAAATGATAAATAGTATGTGTACGCGCTGTGCTGTGCTGTGTTGTGTTGCGCTTTACTAATAAAACGCGATTCTATTCAACAAATAAATGCTTATAACAAATAAATATGATTTTTGCAAAAATAAAAATAAAAACCAATCCGAATAAACTGTCAAAAGAGTGCAACAACACAACAATTATCATAATAGATGTTAGTCATTATAGCTATATTAGTCATTACGGGTAAAGGTGTAGACAAAACTTCAAAAAAGACCAAAATATTTTTATTTGACAAAATTCATTATTATTTGCACAAAATTAAGGGATCATAACATGGATTCAGGCGTAATCGTTGTTAAGTGTTATGGTGTTGTGTTTGTATTTCTTTAGTTCTTTCTCTGACTTTTTTTTGTTGTTGAGTGCGCTAAGAAATGATAAATAAAAGTTGAAAACTATTTTTGTACAATAAAAAAATATAATTAAAGGAAAAAACTAGTTAAATTCTAGAGAGAAAAAAAACTGTACATTTAAGCAAAATAGTGCAGAGTTTCGAGTAATTGTTTTTCGTTTCCGTACTGAGCATATAATGTTCCCAAAACTCTTCTCCAATAATACACTGATTTAAAAAAACCTTACTTCTCTTCGATTCACTTTATTCTCTTTAAAATTATATGTCGAATTTTAACATTTCTTCTCATTCATTCTTCTGACACAACAACAGTAAACACTCGTCAGACCTAAAAACTTATTTTTCCACGAAATATTCAATTTTCTATTATAACAACATAGTATAAGATGGTATCTTATCTGAAAACTTGCATATAATAATATTTTGATGTTATCGTATCGTTTACTGTCAATTTTTAAGGTCATTTCACTGTTCACTTTTGACTGTTCAATAATCAGACATCGTTTGCTCAACTTTTTTTCTCTCGTGTTTCTAATTTTAAAGTAATAAAATGCAAGCTAATAATTACTTGCATGTTTTAATTATTAGTATTATTATTGCGAGGACTTTACTGCTAATTAATTGTAATCGATGTTTTAGCGCAACAGTTATAAGACGATTGCAAACATTGCAATCAAAAAAAGTGTTGTCTTCTGATGTGTTCGGTGCTATACGTGTCAATTAAAAAAAATATCTCGAGTTTTAAAAGTTAAAATTTTGTTTTCATAAGTTTTTTTCGTGCATTGAGAAAAAAAAATGCTTTTAATACGCGTGAAAAATAATGCGCACACAATAACCGCTGGAAACTGGAAATTATCGCACATAATGCTGACAGTGATCGCTGTGTTCGCGATTTTTGTGACACTTAAACTGATCCGTTACGACTACCAGCTGTGGCTATCGTTACGGTTTAATAAGTTACTACAACTGAGCTGCAAAAACAAAAGTTCGGTGACGACGACACGCGCTCCCAAACTGAAAATCTTCTGTATGGTGACCACCACTCAAGCGAACCACGAGAGCAAAGCGATACACGTTCGCGACACGTGGGGCAAGCGATGCGATCAGTTGTTGTTCTTAAGTTCGGTGAATAACGCATCGCTGCCATCCATCAAAATTTGCGGCGATGACGATCGCGACCATTTGTGGTGCAAAGTAAGCGTAAAAACTAGTTTATATTTCTAATTAACCACTCGTGTCCTAATCATGCCAATAATATTTTGGTTTTTCTAAGACTAAGTCCGGATTTCGTTACGTGTACGAACACTTTTCAGACCGATTCGATTGGTTTCTGAAAGCTGATGACGACAGCTACGTTATTATCGATAATTTGCGTCATTTCCTGTCCGAATATGACTGCAACAGCGCACTGTATTTCGGGTGCAAGTTTAAACTCGGCACCATTACGTATATGAGCGGTGGTGCCGGTTATGTGCTCAGCAGAGAAGCGTTGCGTAGATTTGTCAGCGTCGCTATTTCCAACTACACTGACAGTGATTTATGCAAAGCGCACAGCGATACCGGAGCGGAGGACGTGGAACTCGGCAAATGTCTGCAGAGTGTTGGCGTTTATGCTGGTATACGTGCTTTTTTCTAAAATTTTTATTGATATTGCTATCAATCGTTTTAATTGGCGGGCAATGAATCTTCGCAAAGAAAACAAAATATCAGGGTTGAATAGTAGCTGGTTTTTTACTGTAACGTTGATTTAAGAAAACAAATTTAGTTTTTTAATTACGATTTTAAGAATGAAAAATTGGCACAAGATTTTTGATGATTCACCGGCAAAAAAAACACAAACAAAAACATTAATAGCACACTAACAAAAAATTAGCGTTGACTCAGTTGAGCTGTTGTTTAATCTAGACTTTAAATAACTTTACACTTACATAAAGAAAATTGTTTTTAAAAAGTTTTTTTTCTCTCTCTTCTAACGAAAAACACAGGTGACTCTCGAGATTACTCACATAAGCCGCGATTTTTTCCGTTCGAGCCCTACAGTATAATACTGTCGTCGGCGAACATGTCATCACTGGCGCCGTGGTTTCAGAGCTATAGCGTCTATCCTCACAAAACTGGTGATAACTGTTGCAGCAAAACACTGATATCGTATCATTACGTCGAGCCAAGACTTATGCACTTAATAGACTTTTTGTTATATAATGTTACTGTCATTACTTAATAACCCGTGTAATATTTATAATGTGATCATATATAGTAATAGTAATTATTAAAATTTATAATTTATTTACCATTATTCACTAAAAACTTAGCATACATTTTAAACTTGGATTTCAAGATTGGATTTACATTTACACCTGTTTTAATTTATGCGCTTTTGAAAAGTGAAAAAAAAGTGAAGCACACATAAAATATAATAATCTAAAGTTTTTTTTGAAACTCATATTTCGGAATATAACGCACAAATAATTTTTTGGACTTAAAAATTTTCTTTTATTACTAGAGTTCGGAATTCCGAAACATTGCATTTGTCCACAAAATCTCCACAAAAAAATAACAATAAATTGTCTGCATTTAGGATTTTCGGATCTATGATTATAACTAAAGAGCGGATTTTCACATAAAAACATATAAAAGAATAAAAAGCATATTTTGATGAAAATTTGAAAAAAGAATATG
>JAQIVF010000237.1:0-27908 GCA_034698365.1 Steganacarus magnus
ATAAGTTATTGCAGGAAATTAATAAAAAGTTCTATAAATAGTTATTTTGTCGTTTTATTTTCCGCTTTTTAGTCCGAGTTTTAATCATTTTTTGTCCGATTTTACGCACACTTTTTAAGAGTTTTTAGTCCGAAAATGTCACGGCTCTGATAATGATATTTTTATAGCTAGAAATTGTCTGTTTTATTTCATTAATGACAATAAAGAAAAATATTGCCATATCATATAAACCAATTTTTACATCTAGTACTGTATATGATTTTCAAACATTCAACCCTAACTAATATAGGTTTTAAAAATTTTGGTTAAATTTTATGAGTATTTGAAAACTACCTTCTCGTATAAAATGTAAAAAATTGTCGATTAACTGTCTGTTACTCAGACTAGAAAGTTCTAGGGGTGGCTCAGCTATGGATTTCTTGTAAGCAGTTTTGACTAAACTCATTGAATTTAATCGGCAATTTTTTTCACATTTTGCCATAAATTTCAGAGCATCTCAAAAACTCATCGGATTTAAGTTTTCAAAATTTAAATTAAAAGTTAATTTAAGACTGAAAATTTTCAAATCCGAGTTTAGGAGTAGAGTGACTCCTGGACAGCACACTCCAAATGGCTAACTATGATTAAATTTGATGATTTAGGGATGAATCCTGATATATATTTCATAGCTTATTCATACAGTATTTTAGCGGTTTGTGTGTTGCGTAATAAGTATATACGAGTTATGGCGTCGATCTCTATATTTAAATTGATATCATTTATTATGTTATGATTGCTATGAAATTGGCGTAAAAAAAAACAATGAATCCAGTTTCGCAACTGTCGTGTCCATCGGTGTCTGCACCCGATTGTGACTCAATCTCAATCAATAAACAATCAAAGGTTAGCTCAATGCGAACAAATGGTTCGTTACTAACATTATTTTATGGTAATGACGATAACGCGCAATACATTGACGAAATACGCGCTAAACTGCCACAACTCGAGACCAGACAACTCTCTCCAATTCAATTCGATTTTGTCAATATTAGACAATTGTATGACGCATTAGTCAATTACGACAACTGGTCGGCGATTTGCGTGACGAGTCAGCGATGCGTTGATGCCATACGTCTAGCGATCGATACTTTCGGTACCGATCAGAGTATTGTCGAGCGCTGGAGAAGCGGTCACAATAAAATATTCGCTGTCGGAGACAAATGCAGCGATTGCTTGCTCGACAACTTTAAATGGCACTCAATTGGCGGCAATGAGTGCGGAAGCGCTCAGTCTTTAGCCAATTTGATAATCGATAATTACCGGTCGGAATGCTCTGTCAAACCATTGCTATTCCCGTGCAGTCATATCAGAACCGAATCGCTGCCAGATTTGTTACGTAGCGCTCGTATCGCTGTGCACGAGATTACTGTTTATCAAACAACAGAGAATTGCCGTTTAAAAGATAATATTATTGCGATCAAACAATATTTGAGTGATTGTTTGCTAACAATTGATACTCCATTCAATTTGTATTCTGTTTTCTTTAGCGCTTCTGGCGTTCGTTTCGCGTATCCTTTAATTGCGGAGTTATTACTAAATGATGACGCATTAAGTAAAAAATTAGTTTTTAAATGTATAGCATTTGGTGTGTCGACAGCCAAAGCTATCGAGCAAATGGGTGTCGATGTTTGGCTCACTTCGGAAAAGCCTAATGCTTTAAGTTTAGCGCAATGTTTGCATGAAAAGTTATCTCAATATTGAGTACGTTATGACGAGTTCGATAAAATTTGCTAATAATTAACTCTTTTGTTCAATTATAGCTGTCATCGAAGCCAAAAACTCCATTACGTTCGCTACTTGAAAGTTGGCTCAATAAAAATATGAAGATTTTAATGAGTGACGGCAGAACTTTGATCGGAATTTTTTTGTGCACAGATCGCGACCGAAATGTTATACTTGGCTCTTGTCTTGAATATCTCCAGCCAAACGGTATATTTAATCTGGATTTTTGCTATATTTTACGATAAACTTAGTTAAAATATTTTAATTTATTATTTTTATTAAAGATGACGGAACCACAGAAGAACCACGGGTTTTAGGTTTAGCTATGATTCCTGGCCCTCATATTGTATCGATTCATGTCGACGAACAGCAAAATTCCAGTTAAACTATTTATTTACACGCATTTTTTTAACTTAATTTACATTATTGTAACAATTTAACAGTCAATCAAAATAACCTTATTATTACACATTTGTGATAGAAATAAATTGTTGAAAAATGTACGTTTATTGTGTTTACAGTATCGATACACTAAATAGTGTTGAGGTAACCTTTGTGCGTTTTTGTGTTTTGTTTTTAATATAAATTTAATATTGAAGAGTACCGATCTCGACACTAATGGATCACAATTATAGTTTTTGTTATATAGATGTACAGTATATAATGTATTTAATAAAACATACATAAACTTCTGATTGAATCAGATAAAACAAATGCTAGATAAGAACAAATGGCATTCCAAATACCGGTATTCATCACTTTTGGTAAAATTAATTGTAATCTTAAAATTGTGACAAATATTTATTATCATTTTCGATAGATATCAAAATAACGAATGAGAATCGGCAAAACTGGAGCTTTCAATAATAGCTCTTTACTGTGTTAGTGTGCGAAATATGGCATTACTTGATAAGTGGTTCGGTTTGCAGCTCTATCTCAATGATTAGCGCGATATCAAAGTTTAAAAGCAATGCTTTCTTATTAATAAACAAAACAAACATTTCAATTATTCTATTTAAATCAAAAATACATTGTAATTGTATTGATTTAAAAATAATATATTTTAATTTGAAAAATGTAATGAAATTATGTTTAATTGTGGAATTGAAAACATATAATAGATAACTGATATAAAATTAAATTTAGACTGAAAAATGAGTACAAAAAAGGGCGACAATGTTTTATTTATAAAAGTAAGTGAATTTGTTTGATTGCGTTCACTATTTGTTATTATTAAACGTTTCTTTTGAAGAGCAATGATATTATAAATCACAAATATTTGGTTATTAAACCAATTGCTAAATACTACAAAGAAGTGTTTGTTTGCAAACAATTAGACACCGACGAGGAAGTGGTGATCAAAGCGGAGAAAATTGGAAATCACCGCAAATCGCGTCTCGAAATGGAAGTCGCTTTCTATGGGCAGTTGTGTTCCGGCAATGGTTTTCTTAAAGTATTGGACACTTTCGTCGATTCCAGAAATCGATATATGGTTATGAATAAATTGGGCGATAATTTGGAGCAGATTTTCCACACAAGGCGTAAAACTGGTGATAATTGTGATAAATTGTTACTGAAATCAGTGGTGAGATACGCGGATGGAATGATATCTCGTGTGTGCAACTGTCACATCAGGAATATTATTCACCGCGACATTAAACCGGAAAATTTTGTGGTGGATTTGAGTGACGAATCTATGTTATACTTAATTGACTTTAATTTGGCCAAAATCTATAGCGCGAACTACACTCACATCGGTTACGCTCGTCGTTCACCAAAATTCTCGGTCGGAAATGTTATGTAATTAATTATATAAGTTTATGGTTTCGTAATTTCTGTATAATTGACGCTTTTATTTATCTGACACAGGTTTTTATCGATAAACGCTCATTTGGGTGACGAACAATCGAGAAGAGACGACATGATTTCGTTGGGATATTCGCTCATATATTTGGCAAAAGCGTCGCTTCCGTGGAGTCATATTCGGGGTAAGAAAAAGACGCGTTTGGAGCATATGGAGCAAGTGTTGACAGTTAAACTTGAATGTCCAATTGAGGAGCTCTGCAAAGACCTACCAAAACAATTTTTTAGTTACATGTATCACTGCCAACAATTGCGATTCGAGGAGCAACCAAATTACGCGTATTTGAGAAAACTATTTCGAGACTTATTAATTGAATTGGAGACTATTGAAAGCTTATCTGTTACTGAGAGTAATGTTGAACAGAGTTTATCGGATGATAATTGTTTTCGCAATAATACTTCCAACAATAATGAAGTAAATTCATCGAATCATATCAAAAACTTTTACACGCGTTTATTTAAAGAGACTGAAACATCCTTTTTTTGTTCATAATTCATTTTCATCACAGAACATATTTTTTTTATTTTTTAATATATTACCGATAATAGTTAATTTTAAATGAATATCTATTATTAATGATAACAGAATTTTAATGAATTACACTAATTATAAACTTTACTTACTGTTGACATCGATTGATAACGATAACAGATAAAATAATCAATCATAAATTTAGTTTAATTTAATAAATTAAAATAAATCACGATTTTTTATTGGGTTTAAGCGATTTAACAGATTTAAGCTATTTCTCCACTTATGCTAAAATTAGGTGCTTTAAAACCATTTGGGTTTAAACGACAATTTTATACATTTTCAAATTATCAATTTCAAAGTTCTAAATTCGGTTGTTTCAATTAAATTTTTATAATCATACTTTTAACTCAACTCGCTTTCATCGCGCAATGCTCAAAACTAAATGTGCAAATAGCTTAATCCATCCAAAGAATAAGTTCAAAAAAGTTTCGATTATAATCATAGTTACACGCTGAAACTCTAGGGTGGGGTCAGCTCTAGATTCAACAGCTCTAGTCAACTCAAATGGTTTTAATTGAAAAATGCAACACCTAATTATCAGATTTGTTTTCATGTTACTTTTAATTTTATTGAGATTAGTTGCGCCGGTGTTGTAGCTTCTACTCACTCATTATTTTCGAATTAAGCATTCAAACGTTACAATCGATATACTTGTTGTTCACTCCTAATCAATCATTTTTCAATTTAACGTAGCAATGAATGACAATTTACATTTGTTACAAATTCCTATTCAATTGTGTCAGCAAATTCTAAGCAATGCGAGAATCACTAGATCTAAATAAAGGCTATAAGTAATACTATACTAAGATATATCATATTAGCGCGAAAGTTATTTGATACACATTACTCAATGATAGAAATACACCAATAAATACTTGATGATTACATTAACTTAAAAGTAATGCTATATTTAATAAATAACCAGTCATTCCTTAGAGATCTAACATAAGAAAAGTAACGAACTGTAGTGTATAAATGTAGTCGCATATATTACACGAAAAATACCTCAGCTTTCGACAAACATAAATAAAAACCAATATAAAGAAATCATTTTAATACGTTCGAGTTATGTGTGCCTTAAGCACTGTATAGCCATACTGTTTTTAAATTTAGTTTCATACTGGTGTGCGTTAAAAATAAATTGCAATTTACTAAATTTTCTAAAGTTTATCGTAACTCATATACTCATTTAATATATATTTTAATAATATCAAACAATTTTACAAGTTTCAAAACTGTATAAAACAAGTTCTAATGCTTTACAATAGTTTCCAGAGAAAAATTAAATAAAAGATGTTATTTAAAATTTCTGCTTTCCATAATTATATGATTTACCAGTAAAAAGATTTAATGAATGAAAATGTTGCACAAACGTCATGCTAACACTTAACTAGTGGTAAGCTTAAGCTTACAAGTTTCTGTGAGAAACTATCAAAACATTATACATATATTGTACACATATTGTACTGTACATTAAACGAAATTAAAAAATTAAATACAAATAATTACAAGTATAAACGCTAAATAAGTTTACATAAAATTACACATATAATAACGTATAACTTAACTTATATATTCTATTAACTTATACTTATACTATTACTTATAATACTTATTATCTGTTGACTTTGCAATTTTCATAATGTGTGAAAACTTGATCAATTCGTTGTTGAAAGTGTTGGGAAAAGAAGCGAAAATAATCGGGCTTTATTTGAAATAATTGACGCTTAAAGGATGGCTCGTATTGCGACACGAAATCGATTAACAGCTTATTTGCGTTATGGTGTGACTGCAAGAGTCGTAAGTGTTCGATCGTCGATCGACGAAATATGCAATTAGTTTTGAGCATTGCGCGATGAAAGCGAACAAACAATGACGACTCGTTCCCATTCTTGCGAGAATACATCAGCCAATAACCGTCAAGAAGACCGCTCTCATTATCTATCATCCAAATTGAATTCGTACGCTTAGACTTCACTAAGTTGTGTATCGTCTCCTAAATTGTTGTGTTTAAGACATAAAAACAAATTAAAAACATCTAATCTTTTAACAAGAATCTGGAAAACTAACCTTTAAAATAGTGGTGTTATTCTCTTTGATGGCCGCGTCCTGCATGGACGACACGCGATCATAATTGCCAGTAATGTAATCAAATATCAATAGATCACTCCATTGCATTAACTCGACCAACTGTTGTGTGCTACTATTTCTAAGCAGTGTGCTGTTTGCGCGAAGCGTTGTGTTTGTGAACAAAGCGTTTAGTATAAGACTAGGCATTCGATCTCTCCGTAAGTTATCAATCCATTCGATGAGTGCCACCGTTGTATTTGGACGCCACTCTTGCGCCAAACTTTGATTCCAGACATCGCTCCATATGTGATCGCTAGTGTTGACAAGAGTGACAGTCGGAACATTATTAATGCCTAGAAGTCGCGATAAATAAAACGACATGAGTTCACCAAATACCAAGTACTGATGAGGGAAGCGATATCTGGCGCACACTTGCGTTCCGTCTTCGAATTCGACGAATTGATTCTTAGCGCGACCGCACTTATTCCAAGTCGGAGACTCGACGCGAACCACTTTTTTCACTTTAATTTTATTTAAAAAACTCGACACACTATTATCGCTGAGTCCCTTATCCATTGACTTTTCGATCCATTGAGACCAATATAAGTCTTCTTCGGTAATGACTTTCTTTGGTACTAAGCTTCGAGTTATGATAACTTTAATAGGAGACTGAAACTTATGAGTTTGTTGTGTATTATTGGTTAGTGGATCGAAGTCTCCGTCTTTAAATATCTCGTTAACATTAGTCTGTTCGCGATAATATTGATCGTAATCGTCGTATTGTTGGTCCAAGTCGTTGTCAGCAATGATATCATCATTTCTAGCATAATCATTGCCATAATCTGCGCGAATTGCGTTTGAATTGCTCCACAATAACGATAAAGCTAGCGGTACTTTAATAAATTTGGTGTTTGTGACGCGAATTTCGTTTTCATTGCTGCTATCATTTTTCAAATTAATTTGCATAAATGTCAACGAGATTAGCGATAATAATAGGATAGCGATCAAGAAGAATATCCTTAGCTTATTAATGTATATTCTCATAGCTTCATCAGTAGATAATCGTGCGCTGTGTACGTGTTGTTGTTAGTTCTTCGTCTGTTTCTGTTTGGTTATGTCTCATCTATTATCAAAACATTAATCGTTATGATTACATAGTCTTTTTATATTAGCTGTCATTTAACAGATCATTAATTTTTTCCAAATAATATCATTGTGCGCTAAATTAAGTTATTTGAAAAATTTATGCACCCCTTAATTGCTTTATTCAATTATTATACCAATTTAAGAAACCATTCACTTTTAGGATTAAAATATTTCCACTGAACATTAGTGTTTATACGATTCTATACTATAGGGTCAAACTTTGATATATTCCGACGTTTCTCATGCAACCATTTTTTTTGATTCAATTTTTTTTGACTGCAATTTTTTTATATTCGCACGAAATATATGGAAATGTCTCGTAATATTTTCTAATTTGAAAACTGAGTAAGTTATATGATACGTGACAAAGAATACCTAATGTCAAAATCCTCCGGTTTAGGCACTAAACGATTATACGTATGAAAATGCGATTCAAATTTGAAAATACAATTTATAAGGAACTGCGATCTTACGCACGCATTGAAAAAAAATAAAATAAAAAATCAGTTTTATCTATTTGACTGCGGAAAAGGGAGATCACATTCTAATTTATCTTTCTTATATGAATAAAGTTGTTACTCATTTGTAAAAAGATTTCATAATTTGTTATCAAAACGCGAAAGAAAAAAACAATCTTTAAACAAGCAATCAATATGACACATGACATGTAACACTGATTACTTTATGCCGCGTATCTCTATGTTTATTTACAACTACTACTGGTGACTCTTGTTGATAAATTTTCACTGAAATCAGCTTCAAAAGTTTAATGATCAGAAACCAGTGTGTACTCTAGAGGGTTACTTCAAAATTTTGGCGACGAATACACAAAAAGACAGGAGATTTTGGAGAATACTATCAAAACTCATTTGTTGGAAGTAAACTTTATAAAAAAAATTGAAATTAAATTACAATGTGTTAAAAAACAAAGAAAACTTGATTAAAATTCAAAAACTAAACAACAAAATGCCATTCTCTTATTTATAAATTCTCATTAATTCTGTATTTAAATTTAGCTTACATGTAATAAATCAAATATTATCAAGACATATATATATATGAAAAAAAGGATAAAAATGATTGATATTTAGGAAAGTCTGGACTGTATTTTCTAAATGGCATTACAAATTATCTCTAAGTCTGTCGATGGTCAGTGTTGGTTAGGTTGGGAGGAGTCAAACAGGATTAATGATCCAAAATTCTACACCAAAAAAAAATTACTTATTTTCTTATGTTTTAAGCTTATGTTTCAGCAAATTCTATCTATGTTTCAATTTAATATATCTTTCATTTTTTCCACTACAACTTGTTTGAACTAAAGTAAACATATCTGAATGATTGATTAAAATCGTCTTGTCTTTTAAAAAACGCTACAAATAAGATCGGATAAGTTTCGACTTAAAAAGTCATTTACTAAAAGAATATTGTGTGGGTTAATAAAGTTACAAACATAAAAACAAATGAAAGAGTTTCGAATGACATTGTTTTAATCAATTCTGATTGAACTACAAAATAATCTAAATATGCTATACATTATTTTACTTAGTGGTGAGTTTATTACTATTAAGGACGTCTAAAAAGTGATAAAAATTTAAATTAATCACTAAATTTCATACGAAAATTGTTACTGCAAATTAAGTGTGTTTATAATATATTTAATTAATATCGATTTTCTAAATTAATACAACTATTGCTATAATTTCTCTGGAGATAAATTTCTTTATTGAAGCAGATTAAATTAATTAAATTAAATCTAATTATACTTAATTATTGTACATTAAAAATTTATGCTCACTTTCCTGTTTGTTAACTTTTTTTCATAATATTAATTTTTTTTGTTGCAAATAATTGAAAAAACAGATTCGTAAAAAAACTTTGAATCGATAGTATTATAAAAAATGTTGAAATATTAAACTGTCTAGAGGGCTATTGGCTGTCAATCTGATCATCCAATATCCCTGAATAACAATATATATACACTTGTATTAAAGTAGCGCTTTTATAGTACTCTAACCTAACAGTACATTTTACTTAAAAGTTTAGAATATAAATAACAGTCTAATACCTTCAGCGACAAATAAATTCCATAAAAGTAGAGATTAGAGAATTTAGAAGTTTTACGCACGAATGGTATGAATAGAATGAATTTAAAAAAGAATTTGTTATTCAGTAGAGTGCAAGTGTGCCTAATATTCTCTCGCTATATTTTCACTTTATTCAAACCAAAAACTTTTTCCTATCACTGCATGCATTGCTTTGCGTGAATATGTGGCTAAAGATTAGACTAATAAAATAATATTTTGTTATTCATGAAAACAGATTAAGCTGTACTGCTCACTGATTATCTATAATTAAATCTTGTTTAATATAATTGAAAAAGTAACGCACAGCGAAAATATACGGTAATTATAAACGAGAGATTAATCGAATACCGTAGAAATGGTTATGGCTATTATAGTAACGTATTTTAATGAAACTAATTAAATATGCAATTTCATTGGCTATTCAACTCTCAACTCAACTTTTTAAATATTTATACGTTTAATTAATTATTTATAAAATCTAGTCTAATATTAACCAATTAATTATTAATAGAATCTTGTCTAATATTATGGTAAAAAAACGACACAACCGGAAGTAAATTCGAATAAGATATCGTCTACTATAATACATATTTAATATTTTCCATTATTAATTAAATATTGAATTGATATAAGCTATGTGTTAACAGTTAAAATAGATATTTGTTTGGTATTAATCATTTGGGACAAAATAAGAAAACGATTTAACATGTTATTTATAGAGTTATGGGTGAAGAGTATAAAAGAGCATAATATGTGGTATAAAAACATAGCACTAGTGAATAAACTAGCGAACAGAGTTATTATAATGGCTTTGGTAAGAAACAGCGAAAGTATAATTGAATCAATGATTGCTTTTCATTAGTTGTATGGTTCTCGTGCGTGTGCTTGATATTCTTAAAGCGCGATTAACTTACAATCATATATATAAAAGTGACCATTTCCTACCATTTCCTTAAAGCAGTTCTGATAGAGTAATATATTTTTTTGGTCGTACACTACCACTAAAATTGGTCGTCGAGCGCAACCAAAAATGCAATTTCTTGGCTTTATATTAGCCAACCATTTATTTGTATGGTACGGCATAATAATAGGCTTTTGTCACATAAATAACATGTGTTCTACAGTAATACTACTTATCGATATCCGCTGAAATGGCATACATTTTTATAAATATGAATTGCTTGTGTTATGTTGTACACCAGGAATATAAGAAAGAAGTAAACTTTGATATAATCGCTTTAATGCTAAAACCAAATTCTTTTTTATATCGACAGTTCTAACTATACAGTGAGCTAAATGTGTTTTTTTTTGCCATACAGTACTGTATACAATCAACAGAATAATAGCGTTAATGCTTTTTGAATTTAACATTCTTTAGTGTTAACTATAGCGAACTAATACTGTTTAAGCAGTATAAGTCTGCCAAAACCCATCTTTTATGGCATTTAGGCTTTACTTTTATGACAGTTGTGTAATTGGCAAATATATATTTTTCAACTCATTTTGTTTCAAAGTAAATGGCATATCATTAGAGTTTTCCACGAGAGATGTAATTCTAAATTTTAAATTTCTTTTAACTCATTTTATTTTCTTATCTTCCAACTATGAAATTAAAACAAAATTCTCTTTTCATAAATAATAATTTAAATAAAACTAAAATTTAACTGAATAAAAATTCCTTCATTAAAGTTTACTGATTATAAGATAATAATAAAAATAAAAACTTGTAATTAAGTTAATCAACTTTAAACTAAACTAAACTAAACTAAATATTATAATGAGTGCGACGATAATAAAAAAAGAAAGAAAGTTAATATCACAGAATAGCACAGAATCGTGATGTTAATTAGATTTGAAATATAAAATCTTGTGTAACATAATCGCGTCAAATAAAACTGCGTTAAAATTAATGATATCGACTGTGAGGCGCATTAAGCGAAATGTTTGGAATGTGTAACAAAAAACTTTTATCATCAACTTTTTTCTTTTATATATATAATCAATAACTAGTTTTGTGTTGTCAAAAACTGTTAGCGGCAATAGTTCTTACTCTTAAAAAAAATTTAAGCTTTGAATCAACGAGTAAAAAGAAATAATTCAGTTCATTCTTCTTTTCTTGGTTTTCAATTGCATGTCTGGAAATGCGAAAAAAATCTATTAAAATAAGTGTCAGAGATAACACTAGTTATGATAGACGTATACATAATTAACTTTTCTCCTCTGTTTTCGCATTTGAGGGTAAATTAAATGCCTGAAGGCATTCGCGAGATCACAGATGCAAACAAATTACAGTCAACTTTCGGCGATAAATAATAAAAACGGCACCAAAAAAATGAATGCATATATACTGGGATATATTGCCTAATAATACATTTAATTACACGCTATATAACACTAGACAGCATATAAAAGGAATCGAGAATTAACGCTAATACTTCTCTGCACTACGGCTCTAGAAAAAGGAAATTCGATTAAATGTCAGACAGAACTTCAACTAAATTTCTTTGCAATGCGAAGACTTCACAAGATGTTCACTGTTGCTGCAACACTACGCGCTCGTCTTTGGGGAAATTAGTTGAAAAGCAGCAGTATGTGAAGTATCAATTTTAGTCAGATATTAGTGGTGCGAAAAATAGTGAACAATAGTTTCAGTTTAGTTGTATAATTTGTTTCGCACAAATTGAACCATTATTACTATTATTATAACTGTAATATTGCATTCGAATATCGATTTCGCTTCCGTTTTCGCAATTGAAAAAATTTTACAACATATCTATGTAATAAAGTTCTGTCTCAATATATGTTCCTTAAATAAGTAGGTTATCTAAGAATAAACTTTTTTTTAAAAAAACTTTCAAGAATAATATATATATGGAATTGAATCAGTTTTGTTGGAGGCAATACTCAATAGCCATGGGTTTCGAAATCATTGCTATTTACTTATAAATAAAATAAAACTTAATACGTATTTACTTTAGTATAAACTTATGTTTATCCGAGAAACGCTGAGTATTCTAGAGAAATCATTTTTAAACAGATCGCATAGCAACTGAAGGCACACTGCAAGCGAAGCAATCATTCTAAATCAAAATTAATGCTAAAATAAATAAATAACTATTAGTTCAGGTAAAACACGGTTTGACGATCAAACAAATGTTTGTTAATTAAACAAACTAATTAACGCTACCATTTAATCAAAGCAAAGATTGTGTAGATATTTATTTCGCGACTGGAGAGTAGAAAAAAAATAAATCACTCGATATCTAAATGAACAAACAGTTAAAAACAAAACTGCAAAAGCGAACGGAAAACCTTTTGCGGATTGCGTTCTGTCTCGAGTGTTAAATTCATGTGTCAAACCTAGAAAAACATACTGATAAAAGTTTCAGTGTTTGGAAAATTGACTCATAGCTGACGAGAGATAAGCAGTACGGTAACTATAAATTCACATTATCTTTTCCAAAGAACTGGTTTCAACTGTTATCGTTAGCGGAAAGCATTACAAATTATGGCCACAATTCGTAATTTTTTTCAATACACAATATATACGGTATAATATATAGTAAAGTTTAGCGTTTTGTTTCAGAAAAATTCTTTAAAGTTAGTGTCAAAAATTGAAGTTCTCGGTTGCATAGCAATTGGTTATAAACGGGCCCATAGGATCAGATGTCAGTTATAAAGGAGTGCACTGAACAGAATTTTAAAGTTGAACGCTTTCTATTACTGTGCTTTGTATTCGCACTGCTATTTTGTGCGTTAATCTCGCGCGAACTCGAGAAGGGAAGGCAATCGCAATCAGTTGCGAACATAACAAATGCGGCCAAATAGAAAAAAATAGATGAGAAAGTTTTGGTTGCGAGTGATTGATAACTGAACCGACTCTACATGACAACACACATGCAAGTTTTTGTGGCTAATGGCAAGAAATACTTTTACAGTCTCTCTCCTCAAACTATGCAATACGCGAATTGATGAATACTTTTGTGTTTCGCTTTAAAAGCGTAGTCACATATTTCTCTTGTACGCCAACACACATCTGGACACACTTATCAACTGTAATGCTAAACATTGGGGCGTTTTTATTATGTGAAGAAAAAGTTCTCTGATGCTATAATAAACTATAGATAGTTGTGTGCATTTCGAGTTACAAGTTCAAAATAAATATAGTACTTCTCAAAGGCGTGAAAGTTTAAGGAGACCGACAAGAAGGCAACAAAATGCGTGCTTACGTTCGGATATGGTATGTTCGGTATGGTATGGTATGGTATGGTATAGTTGTGCACTACTTTGTGTAAACACAGTTCAAGACGAAAACAGCAAACCATCAAACCCAACAACACAAGTGCACACATAATGTATTGAAATAAAAATATGAACATATGAGCGCAAATCCCGACACAAATGCTAACTTTAAACAATATAAAGTTGAACACCCATTCAAATGAGATCAAATATCACACCAGTTAACGAACAAAACAAATGGTGAGATCGTGTTCTGTAGCGCACAATAAACGAATAACTGCGGGATACATAAAACATTTGATCGCGTCTTAAACAGAATGCTTTTAACTCAAATGAGTAGTTTCTCGAAAGTAAATAACGAAGTATACCATATTGCGGGAACTAAATCCAATAATAAACTAGTTTATTATGTTCTTTCTCTAGTTATTTCATAAAATATTAGCATGTTATTGATTTTACCAGTATATATACCGGTATATAACTTATATACTCTAATGTTCTTCCAATAAAAATAGTCTGAAATATATATATAAACCGTTTGTTTTATACGATTATCGATTATTTACCAGTGAGTGTAGTAACATAACTAGTCAATTATAATTCTGGGATAAATTCAATTTTAAAATTTAATTCGCACGAGATATCGAATTCAAAGATTTATGGATTAAGAAAAACTTTTTTTCGCTATTAAAACATTTATTAGATTTAAAATATAGCTCCCTTTTTATCGCGCAAAAATTTGACACACACTCTACTATTATTTTTTATACTTTTCTATGCTTCTATACTTAGATATGCACTTATAGCGGACGAATATAAAAAAACTGCTCATATCCATAATTACGATAAAAACTCGAGTCGAATCAATAATATGATAATGCATTCGAAGTCTTTTGAATTATTTGAACAAAGCTTATAGCGATAAGTCTAGTCGAGTCCATTAATAATTTATACAGGAATTACAAATTTAAAGAAAAAGTACAAACAGTTTGTTTATTGCATTTGTTGGAAATAAAATTCTGTTCTCATAATTCATTGCAATATTGGACTGTTTTGTCGATAAGAAGAGAAAGATAGTTTCGGAAAGAGAGAGAGTGACTCTTATCGAAAGACAACTCAGCAATAAATATACGAAATAAATAACTTATAACAGTGTAAGCAAAGAATATATCATCAAAAGAAACCAATTATGTGACTTCTATTTCTCATCTAATGTGTTCCCCATAGGAATGAATGTATTATTATCTAAGAGTTAGTGGTATAAATCAAGATTTAGAATAGGAATGCGAGACTGATATAATGTGTGCGCTATTATATAGTAAAATAGAGTTGAAAAAGGGAGTAAAGTGAGAGCACACAGAATTATTATGTAAATCATCAATAATAATAATCACCGCAATGCCACTAAAACTTATGACTGTAACAGCGAAAACATGCTTCTGGGCGATGATTGATAGTGAATGGTAAATGTCATTTGGCGATGAAGATGTTCGATAAGCAAAGCAGTGCTGCACCTCTACTATGCACTACACTATACACCACACTATACTTTGCTATTCTCTATGTGTTATATATGACAGTGAGAGTGTCTCCGAACTCACTTACTAACTACAGTATACGCCAAAACCAGCTATTCTTACCCCAAAACCCAAAAAATGAGACTTAAGATAAGACCCAACTCGTAACTCGTAAGCTATCCCTCTCTTTCTCTCTTCTATTTTTTTTGTAAATACTGTAATGTATAACAGTGTATATGAAAGCATAATCGGCATAACGAATGCTGGTTGTGATGTTCGAGAAGAGAGAAGAGAAGAGAGTGGTCGGGAAATGTCGACAGTGATGTTAAATGTGCCATATCTGCCATATCACTGCTAAAGTCTTTTTAACTTATTGCTCGAGCAATGGCTTAAACACAGCTCTTTTTTGGTTTCACTCATGTATGATGGAAGATGTAGAGGATGGTTACGAACAATTGCGCTTCTCTTAATTAACTCATCCATAACGATGAAACATTATTTTACTTTAGCTCTATCTACTACTATCTGCTCTCTCTATCGCAACATTAAAACTTTCTGGTCACACTAACTCAATATTAGTCATAATAATACGTTACCCTAATATGAGTAATAAGCATAACTTTCACTGCGAAAGAGAGAGTTTGTCAAAAAGATAAAAACTATAGAACAAATAATAAATGTTACTATTGTTGAAAATATATAAAAAGGGAGAAAAAAATTCTTTGTTGATGTGAACAGTGAACAGTTTTTTTTGGCTCAAATAAAACTCATATATACAGTACACATACATATATATCGAAAGTTGAAGTAAAATGATAGTTACATAAGAAAATTTAATATATTATATACAGTTATCTTATACCTCAGCTGCCAGAAGAAGAAATTCTCGCGAAATACAGATTTGTAAAAACAGTTTGTATTTATATAGAGAAATGCACAACAGCTTTATCCAATCACATCATTGAAAAGGATGACAAACACTTTTATCGTGAGTTCGCAATACCACTCTTTTTTGCTCGATTGTGAGTAATATATAAAAAGTATTTCTATTTATAAATCACTGGCAAAAAAATTGAGAAAAAATACAGTACAGTATAGTGATATAGTCGGAGCACTGACTGTAACTGCGATTGCGAGCTCTACTACAACAGTAGTTGGTTTTAATTCTGTTTCATTGGTATTATGGTGTAGTGTATTCTGTAGTCACATTCGCAGCACATCTGCAGCACTATAACAGAATTAGTTGTGGCATTTGTACGGCACAGAGAAACTATTAGAAAGCATGTTGAAGAGATCTCCTCCCCTTTCCTGATAGGAAGGTGGCACCCCATTGCACCCCTCGGCTCTTTTGCTAAAGTTCCATCAACTTCTAAGTTCTTTCTTTTGATTTCTCGAAAAAAGGCCATAACATGTACGGAACTCTGTTTTTGACTGAAAATAATAGAAAAGGCAGGCAAAGTGCGCTCAATGCGCTCAATAAAATGGAAAAATAAAATGCGGCTGTTATTGCTCGCTCGCATTATACTTACAATCTCTTTCTCGTTTTCACTGCTCCTCCTGATCTCAGCGTGAAGGGAAAGCAGTTATCTCGCACAGTGTGATGAATGGTACAATAAATACATTCACTAATGTGCAACTTGTCTCAAGCATTAAATATCTTTGGTTTTGCAACATTTCATAACATGACAGCTTTAGGCGCCGGACTCATCAACAGGGAGTCCGAACATCAAACAACTTTTTATTATGATCGCAATCGCAGGACAAAACATTTAAATATAACTACTAGAATAATTTGCGAGTTCAATCGTTTTGATTTTATTGAACTTCAATCACATTTCTAAAGCCATTTACTATCGATTTACTGCGTGCGCGTACACTAAACTAAATTTCCAGAGTTTTGCGAGAGAGATCTACAAATTAAAAACAATTATACACTTTAAGCGAATAACTAGATGTAACAGCGAATCAAAATTTTCAACATAAAAAAAATTTTCTCTGTTCTTTCTCTCTTGAATACTAAAATAATTTCGAGCGAAAATTTTCATAACGTTATCTGAAGATAAATTTGAAAGCTTAGCCTTCATGCATAAAACTAATACATAGTATAGTATTGTGGACTAAAATATACGAAGTGATCACTGAGACTGGCTTTGATGTCAAAAGTATATTTTTGATGTATCGCGCAAACATTTTTTTATATTATTCGAAAAATTTTTATTATAAGAAAAAATCAATACACAGTATAAGTTATATCTATAACTATAAAACTTTTCGGGGCTCATAGCTATCGCTGGAGCGTACAATTTAAAAATGATCTGTCATCCATTCAATCGCAAATAATTCATTAACGCCTCTTAGATTTGAGAAATAAAAAAGAGGGGCCCATCAGAAATCAGATAGTTTATGGCGAGCAATGTCTCGAAGGTTTTGAATTTTTTTCGTTGGTTAAGTAATAACCAGTTTGAAGATAGTTTTCTCGCTCCACCTAAACGTTCCAACGCCTCGAGGAAGAGTAAACACTTTTACGCTGTACTACACAAAAGTTAAGACACAAAGTTGTAAACACTCATATTTAAGGTACGAATTAAAGTGGTTTTATTCACTACAATGAATTTTTTTGATTTGATAAAAACAAGTTATCTCAAGAGTTATTACGATCGCACGAGAAAATAGTAAACGAAATTATTGTACGGCATAATCAAACACAAGAAAGCGATATAAGCGTATAAATTGCAAATCAAATTATTAAATTAAACGTTTGACAATAAAGCAAATAAAATTTCACTGAACTTTATAAGCTTATAATATACAGTATATATATGTATGTATAACTGAGTTGTAGTTAATTTTATTTTTCGCAAAGCAGTGCGATAATTGTATTCTCTGGACACTAAATTATACCTAAATTACCAAACATACAATTACATATGCGTTACGTTCATTTAGTGCGCACTAGAAAATGCATTTTTATTCTTTAAGTGATGCGTTTTATGCGTATTTCCACAATTATTCCTTAGATTCGTATTCATGAAATTTATAATTACGTGACGTTTTAGTATGCATTCAATTATTTTATGCACAAAATCTATTTTCTCATTAGACACTACAAATAAATTTTCGCTCCAAATGTGAGCCATATTACTGTATAGTCTATATCGCCGTATTATTATTATAAAAAAACACAAACTTATGTGACTCTCAACCATATATTTATTGTATTTATTGCAGCAGATTCTATCACACATCATAAATCAAATGTTTTTTTAGTCGATCGATCAAAGATAAAATACCAAACTTTCATGATATGTTATATACAGTATACTGCTTTCATAAAAAAATATTTGATTAAAAATAATCAATTAATAGCGTGTTTCACTTTTAAAAGTTTGGTATTATCATAGTATTCTGTAAATTCTTTTTTTCTGCGTGTAATTGCAAAAAACAGTGTTTACATTTAATATAATGGTGAAATATAAAAATATTTTTTATGACAGCATAGAGTATGCTTAACGAAGTGTGACGCCGTTATAACTTTGGCGAAATATTTTACAAGCATTTCGGCATTTTTTTTATTTTTTCGAAGATTATTTTTTCGCAAAAAATCCATTAATTAATGATAGCAGCGGTGGACGGAAATAATTTACGAGTTCGTACAGTAGAAGTACATACAGCACTATAAGTAATACGAGTGCTTTTAGAGTAAACGGCAAAACTAAAATCACCTCAAAACCTATCATTATATGGCGAGTAAGAGTAAGGATAGTGCGGAGAGTAAAAGAATAACGCCTGAAGGGCGAAATCGTTTTGGACAGTCGTTAATTATACGAGCCTTTAAGTTGAGTTCGCTTGTGTTTTTCTGTTTGGCATCTGCCGTACATTAGCCCATCAAGTCATAGTCATAAAGCTCTCAATACGATGCATACGATCGCATACAATGCAACACTCATTCTGCTGTCGCAGTACATGCCAAGCCATTAGAAAAAAGGGTACCATAACTATATCTTTGTTAATATTTCAAGCTGTAAATAGCCAGTCGTTATCATATATTGCGATCTCACAAGTTTTCGTGTTCGGTTGCCTAACTTTTATCTGCTCTCTATCGCAGTGTGAAACAAAATTTATTATACGTACTGTCAAAAACATCTCGAGTTTGCAATGAGACAAAACTACAGAATTATCTCTCAACCATTCAATTGCTAATGGAATTATTAGGTTCATTCAATACTACACAGTATAAACACAGTTTATAATACACCACATGTTCGCAATAAAAACATTTCCCATTATAATTAAAGGATAGATTTTAATTCAATATATAAATCAAATATTTCACTACAAATAACAAAAAAAATTAAAATAATCTTTTAATATACATAATAATATATGTAATTAAAAATGTATTTATATATATATATTAATAATAATATTTTTTACTTATATATATTTATAATCGATAGAAATTTTGATTTATAATTTTTTTAACAAAAAAAATGTAATTCAAAAATTGTTTTTAAAAAATAACTGAAAGCACTTTCGAGGAGAAAACACAGCATCTCTCGAGTTTTTATATATCCATTATCTTAATAACACATTCAAAAAAAGATCAATACCTATAATAAAAAAAATTCTTACCTAAATTTTTTAATAAAAACTAAATGAGTCAAGTTTATTGAAGACACGCTTGAATCTTCTCGACCCATTCTTGCGCCGTTTGACCGCTCGATGCCATAAAATTATAAGTGCGACGAACTAACTTTAACTGAGATGAAAATAAATTACACACTTTATTAATGCAATAAAAATTGACATGAATACACTTTTACGAGAGAATAAAAAACTAGATAAATTAGGATTAAACGCCTTTAACAGAGGAAAGAGCTTAACTTACATCAAAGAATTGAGATGATGTTGATGTTACTGAAAGTACTTCTCCTAAATCAATGAACCCCTTGCAGTGAGGATCGTCTCCCGAATCGTAATAACGAAGCTATCAAATGTTATATACAAATATATAGATTGGTTAGAAACGAGACAGAGGCTCACTCTATCATACCTGATGTTTTGTCGAGTCGAGCACAAACCATCGCTGCTTCCATCCTTTGAGAAGTGCGCCTTTCTTATACAAATAGCCTTCATATGTTCGATTTTCGCTAAAATGGGACGAAAAGTTGTTATAAAAAGTGTTGGAATGTTGTAACGTCTCTCCGCGTTCGGGACACGATTCGAAGCGTTGCTCGTCTGGCACTTCATTGAGCACTTCGCGAGTTGCGCTCCTCTGGGAGGCGATTGACGAGCCAATGCACGAATCTTGCTGTACCGACGCTTTTCGCTTTGGATGACAATTTTTAGCGACAAGTTCTGCACATTTTTCGTGGCAATTAAAGCCACAATCTGTACACTTGAAACCGGTTTTCACTAAACCCCACAAAACGTGTCGACAGTAATCACACTGAGTTAATGTGGTGTAATTAAACTTTTCAAATTTATGCGCGCGATTCATATAGATTTGATTTGGATTATCACCGATATTTGCGTTACCATTATTTGTATTATTAATTCCAACCAATTTACCGCGAATAAGTAAATCAATTGTTGACCTTTTATGTGTTGTGAAACACAGAGATCGCGATATCTGAGTACCGAATGATTCGTGAATATCAGTATTGAGCGGAATCTCGATTTTGTCCCAAATTGTGAACCATTTTTGCGGCACATAATTCAGTTCGTCCTCTAAGGTTCGTATAACTTCTAAATATTGAGTAAAATAATTTGGTTCGGCGTGTGTTACAGAGTCGTAACACGTGCTTAACGTCTTTCGTTGCGTTTTCTCAGAATCATTGGTGGCCTCCAGAACTTCTTGCCTCTGAAACTCCATCGAAACAACTTCAAGATCATAACTTGGTCCGTGAGCTAACTCTTCTCCAACATAATAATCCCATATTTTTAGCGAAGAAATATGCGATGACGGGCGCAGAACCGCTGCGTCATTATTTATTAGTTCTTGGGATATAATCGGAACGTAAGAGAAGTTAAAAAACAGTGACGATTTTGACCATATTTTAGTGGAATACTCCCAAAATGAGGTTCCGATATAATTAAAATTAATGCCGTTATTCGAATTAATTGTAGACTTATTGGAGCCACACATTGGAGTTTCATCTTCGTCGTCGTCGTCGTGTTTCGTCGAATAATTACATTTGACGTCTTCGTTAATCCAACCGACATCCACGCGCTCGCACTCGTTGTCGAGTAAGAACGTTCGAAAACGACACGAAACGTAATGATAGGCTAAAAACTTTAGATAATATTGATTGAATTCGAATGATAGCGGAAATTGGGAATGAATTTGATGAACAATATCTAGAAATTGTAAGAAAATTGGCGCGAAACCGGATGAAAGTGTGGCTGCAGTGTGATTTGATCTGTGGCTAAATCGGTGACCATAAGCGAGCCATTCTTTTTCGATCAGTGTCCGAAAACCGTCAAACGTTCGGTAGTATGGATCGAGACATAGCTGTGAAACAGATATAATTTGAGGCACAAAATCCCATCCATCTTCGAGGCAAACCATAACAGAAGATCCTTGAATATCGATTAAATCGACAATTGCGCCACTAATTTGCATAATAGTTTGCAATTGGTTGAGCCAATCAGAGTTTTCGAATTGACGATAAAACGATTGGTCGGGATCTGTATTGACAACCGATGGAACGCACGCTCGCATCAATTTTTTAAAGCTTGCCTTTACTTGACGAACTTCATGAAACTCAACCGGAATGAAATCACAATTTAAAAAAGATTCACTTTTGATGCCTTTGATTTGCGACTTCTCGCAGAAAATGTAAAGCGCCACTCGATTCAGATTAGGCTGAGATCCGGAAACCGAAGACGTTGGAGATTCGTTGTTAGCGATAGCGCTTCGCGGCCTATCTTTACTGCTATTGTATGACCATTTATGAATTTGTTTGCCCATTGTTGATCCGATTCCAGACTTACCGCCAGAGTTTCGCAGTGTATTCATCGCTCGATAAAACGCGGTTGCGGTTGAATTGTTTGCGTTCGAAAATTTTCGCGAACATTCCGGAGTATTATAAGAGAGCTCGCGTTGAGTCATATTTGAGTTCACGCTTAGCGAAGAATAATAACGTAAAAAATGAAGTGGAGTCAAATTCACGATTATAGACAAATATTTTTCATTCTCAAGATTAGCGGACGTTTCTGAAGAAGTTGAACTGGACATCGCTGTGGTTGTCATCGCGGAAGACTGTCCCTTAAACATACCGATAACACTCTTGCCATGAAAACTACTCGCTCTCAGTAATAATGCTTTAGTTCGCGGATGTTTCCACGTTATTGCCGGAAACCGATTGTGACGATAACACCGACTAACCTTACGAATCATATCATCATTTACCTGATATGGAACTACGATAAGACCGGCATAGCTTTTCGATACGCCATAATTTAAATTAACTGTTGAAACACGAAAACTTTCCAGTATGGTATTAGTTCGCGTTAGTTTATGCGGTGTTGACTGAGAGGAAGTATAATAATTGCCTATTGTTCCCAAACCAAGTCTTTGATAATCTTTAACGTAAAACATTTCTTGCAATTTATCAGCCGTTTTCGTATCGCTATTATTTAACATAATATGTGGTGTCGTCGGCGTAGCAATCGTTGTGGTGCTGTGAATGCTTGGTGACGATTCATTATCGACTGACTTCTTATCTTCAGATATGTCGATAGACATCGATCTCGTCGGAGACATTGTTTTAGCCATTCCTGGTATATATCCTGAAGAATCCGTAATATATTTATTTTTGCGATGACTTTTTGGTTTAAATCCCGCTTTTTGGGCAGTTCTTAACAGAGTCTTTTTCGCCATACCTTTAAACGTAGAATTTTTCTCTTTTTGTTTCTGCAAATGCAAAAGTCTTGATTGATGGACACCCAGTTGTGAAGTGAACGCAAACAAATGAAATATATTTGGAGGAGTTCTTTCTCGATTTATAAATTTTCGAAAAGTTTCGATGTCGTCAGACGATACTTCTTCATCGAAAGCTACTCTAATTAACTGAAATGTATTGGAACGAACTTGAAGACCTTCTTGCAAAAACTGATCGATTGAAGTGATTGTTTGAACATTAATACGTTTCTCTTTAGTCAGTGTCGCGATTGGCATACTTCTAACGACCACTGATTCTGAGGCAAAAGGATCACATGGTCTTCCCTTAAATATAATTCTATAATTGGTGAGAAAGATGGCACCTTCTGTGGGCAGCAGTTGTGTCACTGACGGCAATCCCTGATTTTCATCCCTACCGTCAGGTATTAAATAGGAACGCAATCCTTGCATAATTAACTCTTCACCAACTAATAGATTGGGAGTTATTATCTTTGGTTTAGTTATTGGAGGCAAACGTTTGCTTTCACGATAAACTGCTTCAAGTGTTTCGATTTGCATGGCAACCACACCGGCAATCATTTGATTCAATTGTCTTAAGTGCTCTTCCCTTACGCCGCTATCTGTACAAACTTTATCCACAAAACGAGACACGAATTTGATAGCCATAGCACCAATTTCTGAATTGCTTGGATTATTATGGTTATGACTATCTTCCTCAAAACCGGATTCATTATCATTGCTACCATTCGAACCGTTAGAACCTTCATACACATTCGAATTCGTAAAATTCGAGATCGAATTGTTATCACTTTCGTTTGAAACTTTAATTGATTTGTGGACACTGGCATCGAGTGGCACTTTCATGGCAACCATACGATTTGCGTAATGAATCGCTTGCGCGAAAACAGTCGAATTTTCATTCGAAATAAATTCTTCAATTTTACTTTGAGTGAATTGTGGCGATAATCTCATTTGTTCGGCCGCGATCTCCAACGCTGACGGCGCTATGTTTATCAAAGAATTGCTCGAACTTTTTCGAATATCAGTTTTACTTCTACTTGTGGTAATAGATGATTCATTCATTGACTTTGGAGAATAAGACATATAGAGAGACTTAATATCACGTTCGACATCCGAATAAAATGTTTGCTCCCAAAACTGAAGATTAGACCAAACGGGATGATCTTGAATGCAAGTGTAAGCAAATTGTATGACATTTGTACACATTTTTCTGCAGAAAGCCATCGCCAATGGCAACATTGCAGCCGCAACGCCGTTCGCGTCCAAATGCGAATCATCCTGAAGCGCGCAATTCATCAAACGCACTATAAGATCGAACTGTTGATGTTCTAACACAGCCTTATTTCCAGAAACGTGAAACGCTAGCTCTTGTGTGAGCGCCAAACGAGCGTTTTTGCTTTTCAGAGCGCGTAGAACTGCTGGAAATGTTTTTCTTGCGTCAGATATTTTATTCTCAAAAATACAATTAATACAGTTTCGCATTACTTCTAATCTTCGAGCAGAATTCGTAAAAATAGTGTTCGCGCCATCATTTATGGCAGTTATTGGTGTTCCCATCGGAACTATACGTAAATTATTACTTTTAGTGGGAAAACGTTTTTCCGAAATCGAAATCTCTTTCTTGATCGATTCATTTTCGATCAAATCTTGAATTTGTTGCGCATTAATATTTGGAAAGGGAGGCAAATGTATTCGAGTGAATGCACCGTCAGTTGGTTGAGGAAATTTTGATATGTATGGCTGAGAATTGGGATTTTCATTGAGATGCAACTGTTGGGCTAATTCTCTGATATGTTGCAATATTAAATCAGGATTTCTTGATTCTTCTTTCAGTATACTTTGAAGTGATGCATATAACTAGACATATATCAATATTGAATTAACAAATAACTTAGCGTTATAATTGCAACCAATCACTTACTTCATCAAATAAATCACATTGTCTATAAGGCAAACCTCTTTCTTGCACAAATGTATTAAAAAACATGCAATCGAGTAAACGAACCACAAAATCACTATCAACTAAGTTTCTTTGACCCAAAAATGCAGCCTACAAATACAAACACAAACACAAACAATTAGAAAGCGTGACAAATCAATCAATGCTGTATCTATCAAATCGATTCGATTTTGCTTACTTTATGAAAAGTTATGTATGGTTTTGGATGAATACGAATTATAGTTAAACACGAACGATATCCTTGTAATATTTGAGCGAATGTGCGCACAAATATGGCTCTAATTTCTTTATCCTACAAAACAGATTTCAAAAATTAAAATATTGTTACCTAAAGTACTAATTAATTAAATCAATAAAAAAATAAAACGGATTGGAAATGAAGTCGTACTAAAAAAAGAGGTGACGATGGCTTGTATTGACTAGAGGGGAACGCATCATCTGCTTGTATGAGTTGTGGACGAATAACTTGACTCAAATAATTGGTCAATTGATTACTCAAATGATCGTCAAAACGTGGCACTCGGAGACAATCTGGCACTGAAACTGAACCGCTGTCCAAATCGACTACAATAACGTCCAACAGATCGCTCACTTCATTTTTAAGCGACGAATGGATTCCCATAATAAAAGGCGTTGGAGTCGATAGCACTTCGATTAGAGGTAATGGCAAAAGTGGAATGTAAACGTGATTATAAACAAATGGATACATGAGTGATGTGAGCGCATGACACGCGTCGTTCAGTCTTGAATACGATGACGAATGAAAAAGTATCTTATGCTCAGTCATTGCCGCGCAAACCAAGTTTACCACCGAATGTATGCTTAATTGCTCGAACAGGTTATAAACAGTGATTTGAGTGACAGGAATGGTAGCACTTAGTGGCGGCTGAAGAGCTTGACGATCACCAGCACCGATGGAGAAGCGTATCTGTGGACCGCCTGGCGGTGGGATCTCAACACACGCCAAGATATTGCTTATAACTGTCTCCAACGATATCTCCATGTTTTCCACATATATTGTATAGATAATTGTAAGGCAATTCTTTAGCACATCTTTGTAATCAAACTTTGACACCAATACAAGACACTTTGGGGCGTACATTATCGAGTGGTGCTGCGAACCATTGCACAGAGAGTTTGTGGTGCCGTCCATTGATACTATTGACTCGTCATCGACGTCTTCGTCGTCATGTTTTGTGGGCTGAATAGCGATCGGTTCGTTGAACGAAAGGCAAGCGCAGTAATGTCTGTTCGCGTCGATGTCTGTCAATACGAATACGAAGAACGATGGCGGCTGTTGTCGTGTCGATAGTCTCCACCGTTGCGGCTGACAGAACATCTCCAATGACTCGATGAACGACGAATCGGACCAATCTTTCTCTGGAAATCGTTGTATAATTTTGCCACAACTGACACCTCCTCTTTGCTTGTCGTGGTCATAGCCAACCACAACAAAATAATCGGCAAGTCTTGCCATTTCTCACTGGTATAATGAATCAAAGAAATGTGATGAGCATAATGACCACAATCGCAACAATAGCTAAACACATTAAACCGTAAATAACTTCATTGATGGTACACTACATTATTGGCACTGTTTTTGACATCATTTTTTTGTTGCCATACAAACACTATTTCAATACACAATTCAGTGAAACATACAGTTTGTATTCTAGTCTATACTGTGATCTCAATATAGATAGAGTGACGTCACGCATGTATTATAAACATTACTATTCAAATATGACGTCATCGCTATTTCCTCTCAATTTACCTAACGATTGATCGTTATATTAATGATACGTTTTACTTTTAGTGTTACACAAAAAAAACAGTAGTTTTCAATAATCTGCAAATATCAGTGTGAAGTGTTTAAATGTTTAATTTTAGTTTATAACTAGTTTACTGTTTCTATTTCGTACTCACTATCTACAGTTCATTAGTTAATTTTGGGATTTTTTGTTGATTAAACTGTCGATTAATACGTTTTACATTTATTATAATACTTGAAGTGTTATTTTAATCATATGGTAAACTAATTTACTACAACTAGTTTGAGCCTTAAAATACGAAGGAATTAGTTTTGTTAATAATTGAAAATTTATTTATGAAAATTTTGATTGAGGCTATGAAATAAATTTTAAAAGAAAAAAAATCACACAAAATTATTTTTTCATATGTATTGTATGAGAAACCAGAAAAAGTCAGAATAACATTAAGCGCGAAAATATTATTATTTAATATTTATAAAAGATTTAAAAACTCTTAATCTGGCAAATTCTTATTAAAATTATGTCTTTATAAGAAATGAAAGAATGACTGAGTAATCAATATTTGTGTTTATAAAGCAGCATCAGTTTGATTAAACTGGAATCCAAATATTGAATCACCGAAATACCAGTACTTGCATGAGTAATACAATTTGTAAGCATGAATACACAAGTGAGAGCTCTCATCCACCGTTGAGCCCCATAGAAAATCTGTAAAACTGAACCTCACATGAAAATTAGAAATTATTTATAACCAATCGCCTATTGCAGCCTAATATTTTGTTATAATTTACCTAAGTTTGAGTCTTTAGAGATAGCTTCGAATCCATGTCTTACAAGTTTTTTCGAGTCCGAGTCCTGAACTTCAGTATACGAGTCCACTAGACCCTAAAGAAGCAAAGACCCGAAAGACTAGAGCACTTTTCTATCTTTATGTTAATCTATTGATTAAAATTGGTAAAGGTGCCAATGGTTTGGTTCGTAATGGTTAAACCATGGTTTTAACCATTGGTTTACGGTTTGGTTCGGATTGG
>JAQIVF010000238.1:0-27860 GCA_034698365.1 Steganacarus magnus
GGTTGGTTTGGTCCCAATTTTAAATTAATGGTTTGGATTGGTCTGGTTCGCGAAAATTCGAACCATTGGCATCTTTACAAACGAGGTTTAATGCCGTAAATGATAATTAAAGTTATACCGTAATGTCCAAATTACGAGATGACTTCAACATTATTTAACATATAGTTTTCAATTTTTATTTAATAGCAAAATATACACAATTGTTAGATTATCGATAACAATAAAAATCTCAACTAAAATCAACACACGAGACGCAAAATTCTTGTGCTGCAAATAAGAAATAATTTTTGTTTATAGATTTCAGATGTATTCACAATATTTAGTTTTTTAACCCCTGTTTTTAACGTTACGAGAGTTAGTTTTGCGCAAATTTTCACTTCAATTCGTAAAACATTATTTTGAAATATTTAAAACTATAAAAGATTTTAACAAATAAATTAAGACATATTCTTTTTAAATTGAAATTTTCAACTTGAAATGTGGTTATTTTAACGTGATTTGCACTCTAATTTCTCTCCATTAAAATAAAAACCCCGTTATTGGCTTAAACTTACTTTCCTTAATCATAATCAGTTTGTTATGGATTTTCTCATAACTGTACAGTACTGTATAATTACATTTCTATTTGACGCATTGGGCAATGTTTAGAGTTTCGCTTCAAATAAAATAACACACTTTTAAAGTATTAATATTTGTGTAATACTGTATTTGCATTTTATCCATAAGTTCTAATACAGAACTGTGTGATACGATATTATGTATGACCAAATAAAAAGGGAGATGAGTGATGAGATCTCAGATGAGTGACAAGCATTGTCTAGTACTGTACAGTATACAGTATGAAGAAATAAATAAAAATTGCCACAAAACTTTTTAATTAACTCAAACCTAAATGCGAGATAGCGTTCGACAATTCATTAAATTGTTGGGAAAAATTTGCAAATAATTCGGAATTGGTGTACATGTAAGCATTAATCGTTTAACATTTTCTAATTACACAAATAAAATAATTAGGAAAATGATAGTTCATTATTATAGCATATCATTGTTGAGTTTTAGTTGTTAACCATTTTTTTCACATTTGGCGTAAAAATAATTGAATTAAGTAACTCAATAACACTGCAATTTCTTAAATGCGTTGAAGAAAGCAATGGATTTAACCATGAAATATATGATGAATATGCATAATATTTATAATAGCGATAATAAAGCAAAAATTATTATTTTTATTTCATCAAACAGAAGATAAAGCGTCGTGAAGTATTTCCTATTCATTCCATTACCATAAGATTTCTCAGCAATCAAACCAAAACCAGGAAATATGCAGTTTCAAGATATTAAAAGCATTCAATGTCTATGTGGTTGTGATTTGCGTTGCTTTGCATTTTTTAGAACGTGTGCGTGACATGTGAGCTGTAATGTTACAAAAAGATTCTGTATCGACTCAAATGTAGAGGCTGTGGAGAGGTTTCAAGATGGCGTTAGCATAGAGTTCGTAAGATTACTGTTGACAACGGAGTAGACTGTACATACAAATAACTTAAAGTTGCACACTTAATTGCCTTTTTTAGTTTAAACACTGGTGTTTTTGAGTTCTTATCTCACTTAATATTCCATGGCATTCTTATGGGTTTATCTGTTTATTCTGTATGCCTGTAATACTCTTTTTGATAATAAAGGAATTTTCTTTACTAGTAAATGCAACGTACTAGTAAATTTTCTATTCTTAATTAGAATATGCTGGATTAACGGATATACACAACTAAAATTCCAAACCCATGCTATCAGACATAACAACCCCGACTAACAAATACATAATTATAGTGAGAAGAATAATTAGTTTCTTAATTCATAAATTCATTTAAATTTTTAAGTCATAGATCATAGTTACACAGGGGGGGTGCTTGCCCAGGGTTGACCCCTCCAAGAAAATAAAGAAAATCTGACACCACTAACGAAAAATCGAGATTTTCAAAAATTGTCGTTTAAATCCGATGAGCTTTTGAGACCCCTATAATTTTGTCAAAAATTAGGAAAAAATTGTCGCTTAAATCCGGTGAGATTTGACCCCCCCTAAAATTTTTAGAATCCAGAGAGTTGACCCCACCCTAGAGGTTTGGAGTCTGTGTAACTATGGTCATAGATACAAAAAATCAGATATTTTATTTAACTCACAGATTTTAAATGAAGTTTTCTTTCATAAAAACTTTTGAATAGTTTAATACTCTTATGACCAATTTTGTATTCGTTATTTTTGGCTTAGAATTAGATTTTGCATTTTATGAGATTATTATTATTATTATTTTTATTTTTTCCATTCATGACGCTTGCAATCGTGAAAAATTGGCAGAAATAATTAGTGACCTTGTTTTGTATTAAGACTTACTTTATCTTCTTCTTCTTCTGACATAATCGGTAGCTATATTTGCCGTTACAAAGTTTCTTGTGTTAGACCTGAATTCTACGTCAAACTGAAATATTGAGCTCAAGTGAGTTATACTTTTTAAAACACAAATTATGAATATTTGATTTTATTTTGATTTGTTTGATTAACGTAACAAATGATTAATATCAAAACTGTCATTATTTTTTTTAATAGTTTTAATAAATTTAATCGTAAATAATGCGACGTATTTTGTTAATGAATTTGTTTTACGATCAGTTTTTTTATGCTAACGCTGCTGTCTATTAAAAGATGAATTACGAGTCGCACCGAATCCTCCTCCTCCTCCACCCGCTCCTCCGCCTCCAGCACTGCCACCAGTGAAGGCGCCACCGCTACCACTCATTCCTCGCGGTCCCACGTTTCCGCTCGAATTGAACTGTTGATTCGCTCGGTTTCGCTGATTACCGGCCGATCCTCCAGACTGTATACGATTTATGTTTATATTATAGTTCTGACCGCCTCTTCCTTGTTGTGATTCCTTTTCCTCCACATTGAAGCGATGATTATCAAAATAAATTGGCTGTAGAAATAAGCAAATTTTAGAATTTAGAAATAATTTACCGTATTTTGCTATTAGTATTTAAATCTGTTGAATAATAGAATCTGTTGAACAATATCTGGACATTCAAATACCACGAAACCATAATTTGTTGTTTCAGTGTTTGTGCACTTCTTTTGATTTTGGCGGTTTATACGAACTTCGAGAATTTTTCCGTAACGACTAAACAAATATCGTAAATCTTCGTCATTAATATTTTGCGGCAAATTTCCAACAAATACTTGATTCTCGTCCGGATATTTTTTTTCGCCTTTTTTCACTCTGATTTCGATTTTCTCGCTGTAGCTGAGCATTACCAGTAACTGATGGAAGCTTACCAGACGACATGTTAAAGTTTAATAGAATAATGGTCTGCTAGTGATCGGCGGCACTGCAGATATTTGCGATTGACGCGCGAAAGGAGATGTAGTTTGCAGTGTTCTCAATGGTTGTGTTCACTGTTGGCGCGAAACCAGTGTCCGGAATTTTAGACCTCAATTCTACGCCAAACATTATAATTTTTTCTAACAGTGTACGCTAAAGTGAGTGATAAATCAGTAGTTTTTAAAACAGAAAATTGGATTTTGTATAGTATAATAATGATTCTGTTTTAGATGAACTTAACAAAATATTTCAAATGCAACAAATGAGTGAAACTAAAACTCTAAACTATTTTGACAGCATTTGAAAAGTTTAGGATTGAAGTTAGTTAGTGTTTTGGTGTGTAGAGGGCAGTAGTGTGTGATGTAGGGGTAGTGTCACTACAGTATGCGATATATCCGGGTATTGAGTGAGGATGACGATCGATATTTGGTGTGTGCGCCATAACTCGTATCTGCGGCAACAACCGTCTAAACTGGGCAACACTAAACAACAACAAGTCAGTCCAAGGAAACGAAGAGATTCCAAGGAAACAACAACAACTTATAGTCGTTAAGGTAAGACAACCAATTTTTTAAATATAACTGTTCATCACTACCAAAACAGTGTTAATCACTCTCTAAAATCAATTAAATAGTGAACTATTAATTGAATTGATAGTTATAACTGAAAAGGGCGTTAGATTTAGAAATGCATTTCATTACCACTATATTACTATATATTAATGCCTATATTTCAAACATAAACGCTATAACAGTATATACACACACATATTTATATGTCTATATAACTCATTGTTACATACGCTTGTATGCAATTGTCTATAACATAACACTATTGAAACTTTTATTGCGATAAAACTTTTATGAAACCCAACCAATCATTGGTCGCTGTTTTTTCGAAAACTATTAAAACTATTTAGAGCTTAATACTAGAATAGCTTTTTGTTTCAATTCACATATTCTCCGCCAATCAATTATTAAATAAAAAACTATGAATCTCTCGAATATAAAACAAATCAATTAAACATGAGTTGTGAGACAACCAAAAAATGGTTTTGCCCAACACGTAAAAAATGATAGATTTGAATGTTTAAGTGCCATAAGATAAGCTAGAATGTAATGCATATATCATACTTAATATGATAATAGATGCAACAAACTGCATCGAACACTGCTACTACCTCTACAGTGAGCACAAAAACGCCACCAGAACACGCTGTAGTGGTTCCGGTGTCAGTATCGACAGCTGGCAGTGCGTTAACAAGTAGTTTAAAGGGCGAACAACAGTTCGCAACGTCTGTGACGACAGCACCGCAAGTAATAACGGTTGTGGCGCCCAGTCATACAACACAAGCGCATGGTATTAACTGTTATCTATTTTTTATCAACAAATAACATTAAGCGTGAATAACTCGTTGTCAGGTCAACCTGTTGTGGTGCAAGTGTCGAGTGGTGGACAATTTATCGCAGTTGCAGTGTCTCCAGAAAGTGCTGGTCAAGCGAGTAATGCGCAATCAGGTATTGCACGCACTCTAAAACTAATTTACAAATAGTTGCCTAATTGTTCAATATTAATAAGATGCGGGAACAGTGGCGTCTGGCGCCGCAACTGCTTCCACCGACGAAGACGATGGCCAGTCGGGTTTCGATGATTTCGCGAACGCTGCCTATACTAATGGTGCCAATCCTGGCACTTCGATGTTAGTATTTTTGTGATTTTATTGTAAACACGATTAACTAATCTTGAAAAATGATATAATTACAGGACATATTACACAACGGATTCTTACACCACCGCCACTGCATATTATAATTCAAGTGTAACTTATTCTCAAGTAGTAATGATACCAAAGGACTCTTATATTTTAAATTTGTATCGACTTATATTCGTATAGGGAGTCAATCAGATTCTAACTGATGGAACGTATTTAGTTATGGAGCAAACGGATCCAACGCTTACTGGAGCCGCTGGAGCGCAACGTACTTCACCGCAAACAGTATGTTATTACTGTCTACATTTATGATATAGTTTTTGGCTTAAAACTATGTGCTAACTTTTAACTAACATTTTAACCAAAAAAAAACTATTTTTTCAACTAATATTTAATTTTCTATTAAATTTGTTGGTCCATGTTTTGGACGAGGAGTACAAACAGTTACTAACTCAACAGCAGCAAAGAATTTCAGTCCAACCACAGACTGTAAGTGTTAGTTAGAGTTAATAACAGTGCAATCATTTGTTTGTTATTTTAATGTTGCTAATAATTGCGCTTAACATATATGTATTGCTTCATTACTATTAAAGAGTTATATGAGAACCTATTATTTATGAGAACACTATTCGTTAATGATTTTTGTAGTTGTCGTGATTAGTTACTATGAATTTTCATTTAATTACGGGTTGCTAACGGAATAATTTAATTGATTTTGAAGCGAATTTTTTTAAACTCTAATTCTAATTCTGTTCAGTAGAATGAAAACATTATTTTTAAGGAAACTTTCTTGCATTATTATTTTTATATTCAAAGTATTTCAAAATTTTAGTTTTTAGCATTTTGTGTATTAATTGATTTGTTTTTTTAGTTGAAAAATGTCGATAATTGATAGATTTTAAAGATGTGTCAATTAATTTTTTAATTGAACTCTAAAGCAATGAATTAAATCTAACAGAATTAAATTTTAAAAATTAATATAAAAATATAGTGATTATCAAAAGTTTATTTTCAAAATAATTGTACATTATCTCGAAATAAGCTACTGATTCACTAGAAAGAGATAATGTTAACGTAAAAATTTTCTTAATGCTGCCGTAAGGACAAACAGCAACTACAACAACACGAAAGCGTATCGTCGAGTACTAATGCTGCCGCAACTGCTTTGCTAATAAACCCTTTCGCTCTTCACTCTGATCATACCGCAACGTCTGCACAGTCTTCTATCACTACTACTTTAAATGCCACTTCTATTCAACAGCAACATCAAAACGTTCGAGATATGGACATTGTTCATGTAATGCTCTAATAAATTTGTTATGCTTCTTCACTTTATTCAAATTTTAATTTTCACTTGTGTTTTCTCTTTGGTTGTCTTAATATTACAATATTAAGCCATTTATTAGGTAAAACAAATATTGTCAGATCAAATTTTAATAAAACTTTTTTGTTTATTTGTTTAGGTTCAATGGCTAATTGAGAACTACGAAACAGCTGAGGGTAATCACATTTTTATTTGTTTGAAATATTTATTAGTAATAAGATATATGAATGACAATTTTTAGGTGTATCGTTACCGCGCTCCACATTATATTCACATTATCAACAGCACTGTTCCCAACATAATATAGAACCTGTTAATGCCGCTTCATTTGGCAAATTAATTCGTTCTGTATTTATTGGACTTCGAACTCGAAGACTTGGTACTAGAGGTAATAGATATACTAGTTGTTGAAATTGTTAATTTTTATTGTTTATTGCATAAATTCAGGTAATTCAAAATATCATTATTACGGAATACGGGTTAAACCTGGTTCACCGCTGGCTCGACTTAACGATATTGGAAATCAATCAACAATTATTTCAGGAACCGACGCATCATCAGCTCCACCATCCAAACGTGCAAAAACATCCAATGCAAATGCTTCGAGTGAGACATTACTGTTAATATATTATTGTTATATAACATATGCAATATGCAATAATGAAAATTTTGTTAGCATCCAAAACAATAGCCGCAACTGCAGATAACCATCAACCTTCGGTGACTACCGCTACTCCCGAAGTTTTGCAATCATATCTCGGTAATTTGTATTTTTTATCTTAAATCTTTATTAATCGGTTATATTTTAGGTGATGCCTCCTTAATATTGCCGACTGTATGGCCAGAACCTCCAGACACGATAAATGCAAATGAGACGCAAAAATTATTTTCAAAGTTTACTTCATTATATCGTTCACATTACGATGAAATTGTCAACGCTTTAGGAAACTTGCAATTTAATTCGGTTGAGATAATTTGGCAACAATTCTGGCAAAGAGCTAACAATTCGGAGAATAATGATGGTAACTAACTCTTTACCACGTGATTAATCAATAATAATTATATAACTCGTGGCCATAGATTTTATGACAATAACACAGCTTCAACAGTTGACATCTTCGAACGAGACCAGCGAAACTATACCACCAATTGCTGATTGGATAATACAAACTGATTATACTATGTATAACGCTATTATATCATCGCTATTACTTCCAAATCTTTTGAGGCCAATTCCGCAAAATTTAACGCAACAAATAAGAAACTTCGCTAAAAATATTAATCAGTGGATGACTAATGCGTTAACAGGATATGATGGTATATTTACAGTAATAGTAAAGACAGATAAGAGAGTAATAAAAAAATTTGATTTTTCTTTCAGAGGAATTTGTTTTATTGAAAGTTGCAGCCGTTGGTGCCTTTAGTCATACGTTACGAAGATACACGTCATTAAATCACTTATCATCCGCAGCCCGAGCAGTATTACAAAATCAGCAACAAATTCATCAGATGATAAATGATTTGAATAGAGTTGACTTCAAAAACGTTCAGGTATTTGAATATTTTGAAATGATGCAAGTACTCTATAAACCACATTAAAATCACAATTAGGAACAGGCATCATGGGTTTGCCAGTGCGATGACGAAGTTGTTGAACAAATTGAGCAGAGCTTTAAAGTAAATGCTACGCAACTAATGATTGTTTTATCATATTTGTTTAATGTTTGTTACTTTTAGCTACTTTTGCATGAAAGCAATCCATTTGATAAATGGGGCATTTGGTGCGAACAGATTCTTGATATGTGTCTTACCGATGATGACGTCCGATCGGCCACACAGTTTTTCTTTAAATGGGGATTTTACAGGTTATTTAACTTGGTTTGCCAATAATTTTAGTTAATAATGTATAGTTGATATACTTTAGTTCGTTGGTAATGCGAGATTTGACATTACGTTCTGCCTCTTCGTTTGGTTCGTTTCATTTGATTAGATTGCTATACGATGAATATATTTTCTATTTAATTGAGCATAGAGTGGCGAAAGCCACTGGAAAGACACCATTGCAGGTCTTAGGAGAGGTAAAATTTAATTTTAAATTATTCGTTATAAATTACTGTATAACTTATAATTTAAATGAAGTATAAATTGGCTTTAAGGCTCGTTCAATGAGAACTCGATTGGTTGACGTGAGCGCTGAAGTTACGAATCAGTGATTATATTTAACCTAAAGAGACGTTATTTAATTTTAAGACAATAAAATTAAAATACAATTTAAACTCAGGAGCAATAATGTAATTCCATATATGCTTACAGTATTTTTTGAAGTATTGTGTATTTTTCACGAAGTGTTTGTAACTTTAAATCACATAATCAAAAATGTCTATATTATTAACTTTAGTTATAAAAGAGAGAGAGAGAGTAGTGAAACGATCATTGCACCAATAATTATATTTGTTAATCTGCAATCAAAATAAATGCATTAAACTAATTGTTAACATATTTTATTAATCTATAAGTTATAAAATAATAATTGTAGTGTCGATTAATTTTATCATTTTCTCTAATCTTTCTATGGAAAGTGAATTTTAATTTTTATTTATGCTGAATGTTGACTTTAAACGAATTTTAGTTATTAAAACTATAGTTATTCTTAAATCATTTTGAAATAAAGATTATATATTATTAACTTATATAAATACTCAACAATTTCTAATAATCAAGACAAATATAATTTTACTATTAAAATCCGAAAATACTAAAATCTTGGAGAAACGTTATATTTTATATTAAGTTATAATGATGATTGTTTAGTTCATTTTGTACCATTCCATACAGATCTTGCAAAAAAATGTATCTCGATATCTAAGTCTTTGAATCACATCAATCATATGATGGATGAAAAAAATATGCTCGAATCCGTTGAACTAACGGGTAAAACGTTGCAGTAATTTATTATTTAAACCAAAACATTGTGGTTCGTAATAACATTCTAATTTTTTATGGTAGGCTTTTAATTCCACGCACTGCTAATTTGAGAACTTCTAGAAAATTCTAAAAATAATGTGAAATTCACCGCAAACAGTGTTATGCATTAGGAAAGCCGTTCAAGAACCGAATAAAAATGTTGTGATTGAATGTTTTCAGTGTTTCAATGCTTGAATGGGGTGAATATGCTCAACAAATAACAACTGCTTTTAAATACTAAATATTTAAATATTTTTTAATGAAATAAAGAGAAAAAAATCATATCCATATAAATTATAAGTAAATAAGCGTTAATAATTATAATTATTTTCTCATCAATAACTTGTTTGTTATTTGTTGTAAGTTCAATGCAAATGTGCAGATTATTTATAAGGAATAGCCTTAAAGATTGTTTGTTACATAGCGAATAGCGATACTTAGCTAACTCGAGAAAAATACTATTTTGTATAAATATGTGGTACGAAAATAAGCTAAGCTTATAGCGGAGAGAGAGACTGTTTTTAGCAAAACATATTTTGAGAATCTATTCGTTACTTTCACCCATAAATTGTTTAACCAAAGCGTATGTTCAACAAAGTTCAACATATTATGATATTCTAGCATTTCGCTAGCGTTTCAGCGCTATATCGAAGCGCAAGTGCATTCGCAAGAACATGGTGTTGTTATTCAAAACTGTGATCAGTTCATCAGCTAAAGAAGTATTGAGGAAAAAGCTTGCAACGCGTAGAGATATAGCGTGCAATCGATGAGATGCACCACAACCACACTTATTATACATCAATCATTGTGAACGTGACGCCTATGTTTCAAAAGCCCTAAGAATAGAGATTTTTATCGCCAATACATTAGTGATATTTTAGACTTTGATTATTGTTTAACAACACTATTTATCAATTCAACTTAAAAAAAGATTTCCACTGCAGTTCAAATAAACCAGTAATTTAGCATTAAATTATTATTTGATTTTAATTGAAGCAAACTTAGATTCAAATCAATAGGAAAACCGCAAATTAACTTTTTAATGTCTATTAGCGCTTTTATTTTGCTGTAACGTTAGCTTCAAATGACGACGATAAACATTTGCTAATTTAACACAAGTTATGGGAAACAATTTTACGAAAAAAATTAGTGAGATATCATTTACCGTTAGTTATATTTTAAGATCTAATGATGAGTAGGAAATGTTCAACGATGTGTTAAATTTTTTAATTTCGTTTTACTACTAAAATATATAAGCTATCTGTTATCTTTTAAAACAGGCAGAGATTGTTAAAAACTAAAATTAAAACTATTAATTTGGCTGTTTTACGCGGCATTGCAAATTTACGATACATCTATGTTCGGCAAAACGAAGCAAACATCAAATTTTAATTATTAATTTTATTTTTCTATTAAAATTGTTTAGCATTGCCGAATCTCGATGTTTCGGTAAGAGTGCGAATATGGTTTGATTTAACCGCACTTCGCACAAGTATTGCTCCAAATAATTTGCGAAATATACTCATTATAGACGTTGTCGTTGTCGGTCGATACCCGACTAATGTTTTTTCATTAGTAGCATACGTTTAAATTGAGAACAAATGTAATCGACAATCCCTTTTTTAGTATAAACTTTATTACGCTCTGGCATAAACGGTACAAAGATTTCATTAGCACAACCTTTATGTATCAGTACCTGCAGTATGTTCTTGCAATGGCAATCAAGCGTTTAACTGCACTCACAGCTGCATCTCAGTCTGCAGAGTCTATCGCTGCACACTATTGCTTGCTAATTCCGCTTTTCCGTTAGTGTCCAACATTTTAACATGTATTGTGAAATTTTTTTCAAATATAGTCAATATACGAGTGGTGTTTTAGCACATTCGCGAAAAACATTGCGTTCTCTACTGTACTGTATAACTTTATATAGAAAAGATAAATCGTTATTGTTTTTAGTCTTATGGTAAAGAGACGTGAGTGAACACACTAATTAAGGCGTACTGACTCCGCGCTAGACTAACGCTTTTAGAGCTGCAAAAAATCAATGCTGAAAAGTTAATTTATTTATTCCAGTTTATAAGCTTTACAACATTACTAGCGCTCAATTGTTAAAATTCTTCTCTTGTTTTTCTGTCGAGTTTTTTTCTTGTTTTTCGAGGATCTAATAATGTTAGCGCGCATTATATATTTATTTTATATTTTCGAGGCTTTTAAACATACTATTACTGCGACAGCGAGAATATTAAAAGAAAACCTCAAAATATTGAACTCTCGCAGCAGTAATGTTTTAAATCATGTGTACTCTACCATAAGATTTTTGCTAAGCTTATGGCAAAGAGATTGAGACACTTAGCCAGACAGACATCTTTTTAGAAATTCTCACCTCATCATAAGATAATAATGAATAAATAACTATAACTTCCTTTTAAGTTCTGAGAAGAAAAAAACATAGTATATTCTCGTTTTTTTTCTTGTTTTGTCAAACTTGTTTTTTCCGAACAGTTTTAATAGAAGCAAAGCAGCGTTGTTTCTCTTTATGCTTCACAACGCATTTAATTTGCATAAAATATAAATTAAATAAAATTTATTTGCGAGCGTACACTGGTATTACAAGTTAGTCATTAACCCTTCATTAATTATTGGTTAACTAATCTGATGCCAATTTAATGTGATTGATGGCGTTTGAGTGAAGCCATTCATATTTGTCACCCGAGATGTCATTTATTGTGCATTACTCTTGCAAATAAATGCGTCGCTTTTTAAAGAAATTTTATTCACAACTAGAATAGTCATCGAGTGGTAATCAAAATCTATTTTTAAAAGATATATATATTTCTCGAAGTTCATTATATCTGCAGCAGCCGTTTTTTTTAAATGTATTTTAATTAATGGTTATATTGCTACGGATATCTGAAAGGATTTATGACTTGTTTTTTTTTGAAAGAAAGAAAGTTTACTTTCACGAGTCAGTTATACAGCGATTCTGTTAAATTAATCTCTTGTAACAAAGATTTAATTTGCATCAATTATTATCGGAAATATTATTCAAGAGAAAAAAAATAATTCTTGTTTTTTATGGTTTTTTAACACGTAAATAGTTCAGAGTGTGTACAATGTTCAGTACTTTGTTACGTCTTTTTTTATATGCGTATTGTATTGTTAAGTCTTATTATAATTTTCAATGCCTACTACTATGACAGCGGTAGAGATAATTCATATTGCATTTGCAGTAATACAGTATATTGTATATAATATCGCGTTTTTTTCCGAGAATTGTGCGCGCATTGAAAATATTTTCTCTCAAACTAAATTCAACACAAAGTGTCTGTTATCGAGAATTATCCTTATTTTCCGCATTATATTCCTCTCGCTTTTGCACGAATCTCTATAGTCATTTCTGCAGCGAATTCTAGTGAAATATACATTAGATTTCTTGTATATATATGTGTGTGTGTGTGTGTGTGTGTATACGTGAGTGTGAGAGTGTGAGTGTGTGTTTGCGTTGAAAGTTATTTATAGAATCTCATTAAAGAAACCAAAGATTAATTCTTGTTATTTGATTATTAATTGTTAAAAGATCTCCAGTTTTAAAACAGTTTTTATTTCTCACACAGTATATTCAATACAAGCGTTGCAAAATAATAGCAAAAAATTATAATAGTATATTAGATTTTTATAAAAAAAATAATAAAAATAAAAAAGTAACTTTCTATATATATAAAAGTTAGGCTGCCTTTGCAGTTTGCTATCCAAATATATTTTAGTTAAGATAAGTAAATATCGATAAATATCGATTATTTTCGAAGCTAAAGTGCAGCACACAGAGCAGTGTATTACGAAATCCTTTTTTTGTGTAGTGATATCGCGAAATACTTTCAATATCAAACATTTGTGTTAAAATAGAGTTGCAGTACTTTTTTCGCGTTTTTTATGATAATACAGATCCGTTTGTAAACATTAAGCTTAACTTTTCTCAGTTTCAAAACGCATAATTTATTATATCATTTATAGCATTATTATATCGCATATAAATAATAATATCTTTATGAGCATTTTGTTTATGTTTTTTAATTTTGCTGAAGAGATAACCAATCATTTTTGGCTTTTTTTAATAAAAATTTGTTTTTATGCTGTTTTAAACGGACATAAATTTCCAACCAATATTTTTTGCAATAATAAAAAAGTTTATCTCTGAATATATATATTTAATATATATATATATATATATATATGTATGCGATATATATAACAATTAATTGCAATAAAAATTTTAATTTAGTAGAAACACATAAAATTAATTAACTTTAAAGCGGTTGTTTTTTTAAAAACCTCAGATAACTTAAGACTTTAAAAATTATTTTAATTAACTCGTATTATTATAGTAGTATTCAAATAATAATAAGTTAATTAAATACAAAAAATTTCGTTTACAAAAAGTTGGGTAAATTTCATCGCATACACATATTCTCTCTGATTTAATAATAAGACTAAAATGCTTTATAGAGAGATAAAAAAACAAATAAATCAAACAAAACACATTTGATAAATAATTTAAAACAATATCACGAGAATTGCATCTGATATATTTAAATTTTTATCTTTTTCCTTATTAGTTTTATTGAGTTTATATAATTTTATTTATTTTTTTCTACTTTTCGTAACATGTGCTGTTCGTAATATAGTTTTTTTTATATAAAAAACACTCAATTTGTACAAATTCACTGTAAAATCAAACAGATTTTGAATGAGTCTTTTATGTTTTGAAATAAAATGAACGTGTTATTTATTAAATAAATAAACTGATAAAATAAATTTTAATATCAAATTAAACCTTGTGGCTGAATAATTATATTTTAAATCACTCATAATATTTAACTTCCTATATTTTTGTGTGTTGAATGTATTATAACTGAGAGTTTAATTTTTGAAATACGACGACATGGTTCTGAATAAGAAATTATTAAAATTGAAGGGAGAATGTAGAAAGTTTAAGCGTACAACACATTATTTGTAAAACACACAAATCTATTATAATTTGTAATTACCTGTAGATGCGTCTTTAAGTATTTTATAAAATTAACAGTATAAGTAAACATAGTTTAGCGAATAATTTAGGTAAACTAATTATATTGAGATCACTTAAAAACTAATTATTTAACTAGTTTTGGTCACTGTGGTGGTGTTTTAGGAAATTAATCAAATTCTGCATCGAAAGGTTTAGGGTTTGAAGCGCATGATTTGAAAACTAAAATTTAAATTCATTACTATAATTAACTTGTAACTGCTAAATCGGATGGAAGTTTCAAATTTTTCATGTATTTAAGACTTGACTTTTTAATATCGAGTGAAATTTTGTAAATAACGTGTAAGTTTTTTTTAAAAAAATTTAATAGAAAAATAATTTACAAACTTAAGAAAAACTATTAGAAAAAACTTGGGAATATAAAAATCCTTGGAAAAAACTTGGGTTCTTTTTATAAATTTTATTAAATAGCACATTCATTATAAATACAAAATTACTTTATTTAAAAGTTATATATAATTAGCGAAACACATTAAAATACTGTAGAATTACTGGGATTACAAAAGTGTTAATTGGTATCTGAGCAGAAAAAAGGGAGATATGCTGCAATGATGCTTGGGTTGTAATTATAACAAAAAATGGAAAATAAATGCATGAGAGGAACAAAAAAACAATACCAAAATGGAATGAAATAAATAGCTCTAGCTTTAAATTCTACTAATTTTAAAATATTATTACATGATCAAAATAAGTAAAATATTATCCTGCTTTTTCACAGTCTAATATTAATACTTCTCTCTCGAATTTAGGACGTAAACTATTTCCAGTCTGTGCATTATTAGTTCAAATATTTATTCGTTAAACCATTATATACGAGGCATTGTTTTTTTGGGGGAGGATTTATTTTCTTTGTGAAACGAGATCTGCGAGAGAACAAGAAAATGATGTGATGTTGCGGAAGGGAATGGCAATTTATAAGAAAACAACTTTTTTTCGCAACAGATCGGCTTTAATGCCTTTAATTTTCATTTAATATTATTTAAAAGAGAGAAAATTTGCCACAAAAGTTTCTGTGAACTCGTAGTAAATTTTAAATCAAAAAACATGCATGAATGAATAACTTCTGATTTGATCAATTTTAAAAAAGCTTTTTTCGGATAAATTATTTTTTTAAACAATTTATTTATAATTTTTGTTATTAATTTGAAAACTTCCGTAACTAAACAAAGCTACAAATCGTGATAAGAAGTTGTTTTCTTTATTTAAATTTTTGGTTGCGTAGATTAATAATTTATTTTTATGAATTTAACGTTTATTTAACCTGTAGACGAAAAAAAAGATTGAATTTTATTTAGCGAATATATATATATATATATATATATATATAGAATTTACGAACGATCAATACTTGCTATAGACTAGGACCTAAACCCATAGTTAATTTAGTTTGTAACTTTTATTTTGTACATGTTTTTTAGAGTTAATTCCGTTAATATTAGAATTTAGAAATGGAATATCGCATAACTTTGAACTTATATGCCGTAAACATTTGTTAATTGGATAGAAGTTTGTACACATTGCTTAGATTCAAAATGTACTTCAAATAACTACAGTAGCAGAGACATTACCAACGCATTGTCACGTCAAAAGTCCTTTAGTATTTTTCCATTTATCCATTATTTCGCGCATGAATCAAATGTAAATTTTGTTTTATTCTAATTTAAAAGTTGTCTAAAAATTTATATGAAGTTATTGTTATACAGTACTGTTATACAGATACTGTTTGAATGCGAAACTAATGGTTAAACAAAAATAATAAACATGTATGATTTAATATTTGCATAAATGAGCAGATTTTGCTACAGAAAAATACTCTTTTTTTCTGAATTATTAAATTCATTCATTCGTCATAATCCATAATTCCAACAACAAATAAAAAACAAATTTTACGCTTTTTCAAGAATGAAATAAATTTTATTTCATTATAAATATAATTAATCTATACTACAATGACAATGAAATCATAGGAGAGAGAAGAAAAAAATGAATTTGAGTACTTTCCACTTTTTTTAAATATATTTAACAACAATAATTAAAATTTTGTATTTTGTTTTTTTTTACTATAAGAGGGTTAATAGTAGTAGAGAAGTTCGTTTTTTTTATTTAAAGATTAAATTCTGCAAAAAAGCGCGTTTGAAAAAAGGCATGTATCCGATTAAATAGTTGCACCGGAGGAGACAAGCCTTCACTATTTATTTATAATACAATTTTTTGTTTTGTTTTGTTTTACTTGTTGCATATACAATAATTTTCATTTGAATTTTAATCACTGATTTAGTTTTCAACTGTTTTTTAAAGCAAATTTTTTGTTAAAAATGGTAGAACAATAGTAATAGTTGTAATCATAATAATAATAATAATATCGAAATAAAAATAAAAATAAAATAAAATAAAATTTTTACTTTAAAGAGAAAAAAAAACATGATTTGGCAGTGAATTTAATAAAGCATACTAAAAAATAAAATGAAATAATATTAAATGGTAAAATACAACATATATATTGAACCGAAAATTTTGGGATAAAATCGTTCATTTTTATCGAGGTATATAAAAAGCATATATTTATTTTAGTGTGTTTTGTTTGTAATGTATGTTTTGTTTTTATTTACTGTACATATTTTTTAAAAGTTGCTGCTAATTGTCATTACAGTCTGTTTTTTTTGTATGTTTCCCTCCCATTAAAATCTATCACAAGACAATAGAAGACATGACATTAATAAGAAATATTGAATTTTTTTTAATAATAAGCATATAACAATGTTTATTTTTAACTCTTTGTATATTTTCCTGGGAGATAAATCAGAAACAAACTTTACAGAAAAATGGAAATGTAAGCAACTTTTTTGGTTTTTATATTTTAAAAGTTATATTACAAATGATTTATTTTTTTCGTTTTAAGCTGCATATGAATTCTCGACAATATATGGTAAGGTATTGCTCAGTACTATATGTTGCGTTATTTTCTTTCTAAAACATAGTTTTTTTTAAGTTTTTATCAAACTAAAAATGGTAGGTTTATATATATATATATATTTATATATATATATGAGTGTCATTTCGCTTTGAATATCGATTGACAATGTTGTTGATTCTTTGGCCAGAAATCTTTGCGCGTAAGACTGGTTTGACACTAAAAAAATTGGCTTTTCAAGAACTACTCAATTTTTTGAAAACAATTCAAAGTCGTTTTTTCTGCTGATAAAGTCGAACATTTAAAGAATGACATTATAATCATAATAGTATAGTTGTAAACGACAATTACCATCATTACCAGGACTTATCATCCCTTTTAGCTGCGTTTCATAATTTAAAGTACAGTCAAAACGCAAATTAACTTTTTAGCGAAAGTACAATATATATAACAACAGTAACAATTATTTTCATTTTGTACATTTTGTGTATTTTTAGTTAATTAGTAATAATGATTAGTAGTAGTTAAATGGATTACGTCTCGAATAATGAGAGCAAGTCATCATTTACAGATGAAGAAGTGGAGCTCATTGTATTACTATTAACTGCAGTTGAATTCAGAGATGAATTTCCACCGTTAGGCTCTGGCGGATCGAGATAGGATAACAATTCCATTGGATCCACTACGTTCTCTGGCAAAAGCTATCAACAATACAAATTTACATAATAAGTATTAGTATTGTATTGTAATCAATATTGTATAATATAACATATAATACAATAATTAGGACATACATTGAGGCCTTCCTGTCCCTGACCTTCACCATCAATAATAGCGGCAGGATCAAAGTTGAGATCACCCAAATCGTTAGAATGAGACATTGACGATGCTGTTGATTGATTTGCATTATGATTAACTGCTTCCACACTTCCAGGTCCCTGCGAATTAGCGACCGATGGCGGACCACCAACATTGCCAGGAGTGTGTGGTGTATGCGGCGTATGAGGAGTGTGTGGCGTGTGAGGACCGCCGTGAGTGACGATCGATGACGATGGTGTCGCCGGCGTGTTTGGTCCATGACTGGCGTTGACGGAAGGTTGTTGTGACTGCGACGATGAAGATGTGTTGTTATGCTGCGAATGGCCGCGAACACTGTGCCCACTGTTGACAGTGACTTGCGTTAATGTCGAATCATTGGCGAACGCTGGTGGACCCATATGTTGCTCGTGATGACTTAATGACTTCTCCATCGCAGCGATCGGATCCAACATACTCTCACTCGTATCGTGCGATAATGGAGCGAAGTCTGATGCTTGAGATTGAAACTCAAACCCATTCACAGATGAAGAGTTGTAACCATTCATTATTGAACTGTTTGACATGTTTGTGCCATTTGCTATCGCTAACCAACGTAAACAACAATTATTATTTACAAACACACAAAAGCGCTATTAATTAATAATTACATTGCATATCAGGAGGTGGTAATGGAGTATATGGCGAAAGTCCTTGTCCTAATTCCCAAGTGCTAGAAGTTGGTAAAGTCATACTATTCGGTGACATTGCTTTGAATCGTTTCGAAACAACGCAAGGATCAACTATTACACAAAAAAACAAATTTTTAATTAATTATAATTATTCATAAACAAATTGAATGATCTGCGGTTCACACAAATAAGTTAAAAATAAGATATTTATGTCAACTATTTTTATAATTGATTATTATTTATTTTTAAAATTAACATTTCTTTTAGCTATAGTGTTGATTATAGCATTTAATCTTTTTAAAAAATTCTAGTGCATATTCTTAATTACAATTTGGAGCTAAAATAAATAATCATAAAAATTAAAATTCAATTTTTAAATAATTTAGTCTTGCAATGAATGTTATGCGTAAAATTATATGCAGTGTTTTTGTACATAATTTATAATCATTAATCAGTTAATTAAGCTAAAATCTCAATACCATAATAATAATAATAATAAAATTTGCAATTTCTAATGGCTAATTTAAGTTACAAGTTTTAGAATCGACACGCTATATATAATTCGTTAATATTATTGCAATTCCGTCGTATATGCATACCACCCTTATCAGTGAATCGTTTTAAAAAGTTATTTAAAGAAACATATTATCTTGAATTTATCCGCAAATTTATGATAAAAAAATCGGTTATTGTTAAACAAATTGGCAAAAACTTGTGATTTTAGGTTCTACTTTCAATATAATGAACGCGATAAATATATTATTATTAGTAGCAAATATGCCATCACACTGACACTTATGTGAAGCGTAACCTTTACCACTATCGGAGGTCAGGCAAGGAATGCGTTCGTTACTCGCTCTCTACTCTACCCTGTCAGCCCCCAAACCCCCCATAAGCTCTACCCTTGGCCTCTTTACTTTGTTGTGCCCTCTTTAACAGAAGCGGTATGTGCACTGATAAAGTATACAAAACAGCGCTTTATGCCGTACTTCAGTAACACAAACTAAACTCATCCTTAAACTTATACAGTGAGCTGTGCTTTCAAATGTGAAAGAATGCGTTTTTCGAGTCAAACAATTTGTTTTTTTAACGCACTAGACTATTGCCAGCACTTCAAAACTTATTTGTCTTTCATTCCTCACGAATATTATTCGTCAGCTTCGTGTTTGATACCAGTGTTTAGCAGAATTTAAATGTTAAAATTAATACTATTAATTCTAACAATACTAAACACGATAATTTATAATTTACTTTCGATTAATACTATAATTATAAAAAATTAATATTTGGATCTCATATCTAAATGAATATCAATACAGACAGCATAAAACCCTAATACTCTAGAATCTATAAGTGGTGTTTTCTAAATAAACACCAATGAAAGTCGTCGTCAATTATATTAGCGCATAATCGTATGAACGCGTCTTTACACTTACTGTATTGAAAGTATATTTTAAGTATAAAGAATTGAAAAAATATTAGTGTATCGCTTTAGTGCGTAAAAATTTAAAGCATTTAAATCAGTCATCTGTTATGAAATTAGTTAAGCTATTTCTTTTAAGTTTAAACTTTTTTGTAATCTAATACTTGCAAACAAGAAACGCAAACATTTAATAAATTCTTCCTAATCTTCGCCAAAGTTAAAACATAAAAAATTCAAAGTATCTTAACGTATCGAACAAATTGTCCAGCAGTGTCATAAACAGAGTGGAAAACAAGTTTTTCTCTTATTTTTCATGCATTTTCTAGAACAAGCCTCAACAAAAAAAACCAAAATTCTTTAGTTAATTAATAAAAAATAATTAAAACTAATCTCATCAATCAACTTTTGTTTCTTTATTACCTTAAAATAATACCGAAAAGAATAAATTTTATTTCCGATATAATATGTTATAACAAGAATAAGAATGAGAAAAAAAACAAAATCGCGCAGCAATTGATAGGGTCTAAACCAAAATTATAGCCTTTACCGCAGCAACTATTCATTTATGTCAATATTTCTTATAAATTATATTTGTTGTATAAATTCAAAGTGCATAAAATAATAATTTATGATCGTATCGCGAAACGGCGCGATATTCGAACCCATAACCCCAAAACATTTCCATTTGTTTTAGTGTTTCGAAGCACACAGCCATTAAACTAAATTAATTTTTATTAAACTTTAAAACTTTTTAATAAGTTTGGTTCGCATAGATATTATATAATATCTCTTTTCTATATAATATATAATAATTTAAATATGAAAGCTAAACAAACTGTACAAACTGTAAAAAACTGTATTAATGCTAAACAACAACATTAACACAGCAAACAAGAAAAAAGTGCGGTTTTATATTTCATGCTCTGATATATAAATAAAGTTCTACCTCAATAACCCAATGAAAATAATACAAAATTGATCGCTATTTTTAACCTAAATATTAATATTCGAAAAAGTGTTGAGACTAATAATAAGAGCTAAAGAAAAATATAAATTATGTCATTGTATCTTATTTGGTTAGTTTAGTCACTGAACAGATAACAATAACTCAAATTTAAATCAGGTTTGCGAAACTCATCAGTACAGTTGTGATCTGTTCCCTGACATAATCTGAACCGAACACACAAATACAATAAAGAAAAATAAGTGACATATTTTTTCCTATTTTTAAATTTCTAAATACGAATATTTCTTTTCTTACTTCCATCGTGTTCCTCTTTGAAAGATTTAACGTAAACTGGTTTCCAACTGGCTGTGGCGTCAATTGTTACTTCATCTGCGTCTGAATTGCTTGGTGTTGTCAGTATACCCCAGATATATTGATCCACTTCCAGGCCTTCGAGTAGTGCCGTCTTATTACACACAGGACAACGCCACGAATGTCTTTCGCAGTTTAGCTGCAAGTATGACTCCAAATCGAAACACTAAATCATAAATGAAAGCGTTTAGTGAAATAACGCAATTAGTTGGTAATACAATGATCAATACCTGAATATGCTTACAATCCTGCCCTCTCGCTGGTAATGTGATGCGTTTGAAAGTGATGGGGCACTTGAGTGACACTTTGATCGCCGTTTGTTCGACGCCATCTTCCACGTTAATTCCTGATGGATTACTTTGAGTTGGCGTGATAGCACCGTTATTAAAATTTCGCTTTATTTTGGTGATACAATGTTCGGCTGGAAGTAACCGTTTTCGTAATAATCCTTGCAATATAGATCGTACTGTAGGTTTATGAACCAGTTGTAGCAGAAATAAGTGCGACTATCATATCAAACACAAATCAACAAATATTAATAAAATCAAATCGAGAGCATAACAAAACAAAAAAGACTTACACAACAACAAGCAGTTACAGTTATCTGAATCATATTTCTTCCTGCTTGACAAACTTCCTTCAAATATAGCGGTTTGTGCGATGTCTTATTCTCTCCCCTGTCAATAACAAGTGGCGTTGCATTAACAGACACTTGAACACTCGCCGGCCAATTCGTGTTCATCTGTCTGTCTTCGTGATGAAAGCATTTAAGTTGCAACTCTAGATCTGACCGCCACATCAGTGTGTCGTGCACTGAAGGCTTCAAATGGAAGACATGATTGCTAACTGCAAGATTGTGCTCTAATCGAAACGGTGCCAAAATTATTCCATCTCTAACCGGAAAATTTAGCCTTAACTCGTCGTCTCCTATTAATTAATTAAAACTCAATTAAATATACATTTACTATACTTTATGCTGTAATGTATGCATACTTTGAGGAGGCAAACGTGGTTTAATATCATTGAATGATGGCTTAACGTCAGTGTTGGGCGACAAATATGGCGGCATGTTTGATGCGGGAGTCAATGGAGGCGTTGGGTTACCCGGTATTGGCGAATGTTGATAATTGTTGATACCTCGATGAAAATTGTTTGCATGAGAATACTGGGAATTGCCATAATTTTGTTCGTATTGCGATTGTTGTGATGGATGAACTGCATGTTGTGAAGGCATTGCATTGTTGATAGGCGTTCCTTGTTGTCCGTAATACTGATGCGATACAGTTCCGTATTGCGGAGCCTGTCCTCTCATATTAGACTTAATTGGTTGCTGAACTTGATTCGGATATGCAGCAGTATTTGGCATTGCCTGTACTTGCATAGCAGGACTGTATTGTTGCTGCATTGATTGCATGCTTGCTTGCTTGTTGTATTGCATTCCTTGATTTGCAGAATACTATCATAATAGATAATAATAAATCATAGATACAATCAATACAATTCATACTATTTAGTTAACATTAATGCCTAAATGCTTACTTGATTTGAATTATAATGTGAAACATTTACGGGTGACTGAGATACAGAACCGTATGATTGCATAACAGGTCCAGTATTATAGTGTTGAACACCAGGATTAGTATATTGTCTTTTTTGAGATAGATATTGTTGCGGATTTGTATAGGGAGCAGGTCTTGTACGAGGAGCTCCTGTAGAGCCTGCCATAACAGGTCCTGTGGCATACATATTTCCACTTTGAGGTGGTGTCATGCCTTGCATCCCAGTTTTGTTCATTGACATTGACGACATCGATGTCATTCCGCCGTTCATCGCCATCGAGTGCGTCATTCCGTTTGAATTACTAATGATTCCTGAATTGTGCATTTGATTGGCCATAGGGTTCATATGACCAACCATCGGTCCATTCATTGGACCATTAATGGGGCCACTCATTGGACCATTCATCGGTCCATTCATAGCGGATGGTGGACACGCTGACATTCGTTGATTATTTACATTTGTTGGTACATAACTAGATTGATAATTCTGTTGGTGCATACTATGCATCTGCAAGCATAACAATAAGCATCATAAGTTAATGTACTGCTAAGGTAATTATGGCATATTATTTGAAATTGCAAATTGCGAATCGCAAACCTGTCCATATTGAGGATTCATTAAAACTTCCTGCTGTTGTCTTTCTTGCAATGCCACTACACTAGCAGTTGCAGTAGCGGTAGCTGTTGCTGCTGCCACCAGTGCGGCACTTTGATAGTCAACATTAGAAGCGGATTGAGAAGAAGGCATAGCACTACCCATTCCTGCTGACATTGCAGTAGCAGTTGCTTGTGGACCATACCTATGAAAGTGATCTGAGGGTGATGACGCTTGTTGTTTCCTCTTGCGTCTGTTAAGGGTCAGTGATAATAAGTTATGAAGAAAATGCAGTCAATACTCTATTCAATTGACAAAACAAGTTTATTTTTTCATTTACTAAAATATTGAATACTATAAATTAGAGGTAAACATCAACTATCTTCTCAGGGATAGAGATAAGGGGGATATGACCGGATTGTATAAATTAGCTTCTGGTTCGGGCATCAATCGATCGATGAATGTGCATAAACCTATCTCAACCACAATGCTGTTTGCAGCAAATACTTTCACTTAGATTTCTGTATACACAAAAATAAAAAAGTGACCACAACTACGCAACAAAATAATATATCGGTTCGCAAACGTGTTTGAAAATTACATCATTTTTAATCTATCATAAATTAGTTAGTTTATGGGTGTTAAACACTATACTTAAAATACAGTAAATATTTTCTAACATAATTGCATTCTGTGTATAAATTTTAATCGCAAAATCGCAATTATAGTAATAAATTCTAAATTAATTCAATGAATTGAATTTCTCAGTGATAGTAAATGTGTTTTAATAATATTAACACAAGTGATATATCAAAACATTATACTTTTTACCCCTTTCAATATAAAATTTCAAGCCTTCATATTTGGAACGACAATCAGATGAGACACCGATAAAATAAAATTTTCACAAAAAATATGTCTCGCTTTAAAAATTACATGTTTTTGGAAATATTCAAATAAATGATAAATTTCAAATAAATTCAGAGTCCGCTAAATAAAACCCGTCAGTGTGTTCGAAGCATTAGTTAAGAAGTTAACAAATGGCTATTTAATAATAAAATATTTATTTAGCAATCGATTCTACTGGAGATTCGAAGCGAAAATGAATGAGTATCGAAAAACTTGTCAGCTTCCAAACAACTAAATCCGGGCATTCAAATTAAATTAAGCATATGCGCGAAAAAAGTTTCAACACAATTTATCATAAAAACATCTTTGATGATAGATTCTTTCCTGGATATAATTATTTTATTCGTTTTTTTACTCAGTTCATCTTAAAAATGATTAAATATAATTACATAAATTAATTATAATTTTGAAGTAATAATTAAGATGTATTTTGGAAATTAAATTTATGAAAAGTTGAGACTAAAAGATAACATCTATTGCTAATAACTATATGCACAAACACTACTTTTTTTGGTTTATGGTAAACTTTTCTTGCAATGCTGTTCTACGATATAAGTGCATAAAAGAATATAAATTAAATTTAGCAATAAATATGTAAAGTCTTAGCTCTCTTTTAGTGCAATAATAAATTATAAAATTTGGCGAACAGCTAAAACAATTTTTATTTGCAAATCATTGTCGGTCTCGATTGCGAAGTATTAAGAAGGGTAATGAAACCGTAAGATTAAAGCTAAGGGTTGGGTCGATGTTTCATAAAACCTGCTCATCTCTAGTATAAGATTAAAAAACATCAACATTTGCTGTTATAAAAAAAACATATAAAAGTATAAAATGTCATTATTTAAAGATTGATTCTCTTAACATAGGAAGTATTAACTATTTATACAATTTAGCCATAATATCGAGAGAAATAATTTTGCGATCGTTAATATGGTATAAAAGCAATTATTTGCTATTTATAAAAGTCAATATTAAAATTATAAGCAATTACCAGTAAGTGTTGACATCATTAAATGTTAATCAATTAAACTTAATCTAAATTTAAATACAGTTTATACGGTAAAAACTAATAAATTGGTGTAAATTGGTATGTGCTTAACTGTCTAATGAATAATAATAATGATGAAGAAAAAATAAACAAGTGTTTTGACATTTGGTTATACAGTATTGTAGTAAATGTATGATATGGTTTGTATGTGTCATACCCGACATAACCGGGTCCCGGTTGTCGCGGTGTCATAGTCTGTGTTTGGTACTTGTTTTGCTGAGGTAAGGCGTTGGAACAGACACCATATCCGTCGTGTCCACTCTGTCCGCCGTAAGGAACACCAACACCAGTCACATTTGCGGAGCCATTAGTTGGTGGGCCATTAGTTGCGCCGTAATTATGTGCCATTGGACCGCTTTGGGCACTGGTTTTCACGCCCCAAACAGTTGTTACCACAGATAATTGCTGCTGAGGTCCACTGCTTTGTGGATGCGTAGGGCATTGGCCTCCCTGTTGGGGTTGCGTTTGCCATCCCATCGCAGGCATACTCGAATCATTATAACACGAATATCTATTATATCAAACAAAAATAAAAGTTATTTTAAAACATGTATTTTCATACAACGCTCTAAATCTAATATTATGTGTTGCCATCTATTTCCTAATTAAAAACTAAAAAAACTTTTTTCAATTTAATAAACTAAACGTAGTGTTGTAATATTACGATATATGAAAAGTTGTTTGTTTACTGGAATTGGTTTGAAGTGAGTATTAACTGTTAGCCACATTTAATACAAATATGAATGTTTGAATGTTTGTTTGTCTTTGAGTGCAATATTGCAATTATGTTAGGCGTTAGTGAAATAAGTATTTATTATAAATAAGTCTCATTGGAGAGATCAATGAAGCTGGTATGAGCTGGTGAACCTATTTAGTAGCGTAGTTCACAACATTCTGGCATTCACTTGACGTTGTTTTCTACAAAGCAATGGTAGATCGAAATGCATTAAAGCAATCTGGTTTGTAAGGAAGGTAATGCGCAGAGATCTGTAAACGTCGGTCGAGTAATCAATAAAGGACGGGTTGATGGGTTGCTGCATAAAAAAACTTTGCTATGGAAGCTCAAAGAGCAAAGAAAAGAGATCGCCGATTTGGAAACAAGTTTTATTCACTACACACGCACAATACTGTATACAATATTCAGTATCATAAAAAATAAATGCGGGCAAACATACAAAAATCAATACAACTACTTCTGTAGAGCAGAATTGTGGCGTTCAGAGAGACAGAGCAGAGAGAGATAGAGGGAGAGTGAGTGAGCGAGAAGAGCAGAACAGAGCAGAGCGGAGTGAACATAGAAGAGCTGTGCGGAGTTGAGAGCTGAGTGTGACTAACAGTAGTGAATAACATTTAGAGGGTGTGAGTGAGTGTGAGTGAGTACGGCTAAAACTTGAGCACAGTTAGAGTTAGGTAATCAGATATTACTGTATATATTAGAGTCTACTAACAGTGACTCTACTCTAGCGAAACACCATTTATAAAATGAGCTCGTCTTTCCTACAGCGCAATACTAATGGCAATACTGTAATACTGTATTACTATAATATAGTAAATTGCAATATATATGGTTTATAAAGTTAAGCTCATATATTAATGATATGCATTCGCTTACATTCATTTACTCTTACCTTCACTTAATTGAATAGAAAATAAAACGCAAGTTACTGTATGTTTGACAATCATTTACACATTTTATATGTATATATGTATTGATATGCATATATGTAAAGTGTGTGTTAAGTGTTAAACATATTAAGATGTTTGTTTCTATTTATTTATTTTGCATCAAAATAGAGACATAACTTTACTAAAATGCCAAATCTATTGATCAATAATTACACGATGAAAGCATTTTTGACGTGACGTCAAACTAGAGTTGATAGTATTAGAGAGAGTGAGTGAGTGTGAGTGAGAGAGAGAGTATAAGAGTAGTATGAGATGTATCGATAGTCTATAAGAACAAAACAGTTGAGCTGTTGTGCGAGCATTACCAGCATATTTTCCTATGACGTCATCACACAGCGTTCTCAGCGTTGTGGGCTGTAATGCTTGTGCCTGTGTGTGTGTGTGAGCGTAAGTGTAAGTGTATACTGTATATGTATGTGTGCGAGTGTGTGCGCGCAGCGAGTGAGTGCTGTATTTGTGTGTGTGTGTGTGTGT
>JAQIVF010000239.1:0-27839 GCA_034698365.1 Steganacarus magnus
TTACAGAAACAGTGAGAAACCTCTACGTTACCAGAGAGTAATTTAAACGGCAGACCAATTAATTCTACTAATTTAAACCACTGTTAGATCATTACGAACTGATAATAAAAATGAAGATATAATTGAGTTTTCAACAAAAAATTTTCAAAGAAAATTAGATTAAATACAGATACCGACCGATAAAACAAACATTAATAACAATTAACCGGTGATTTCGGTGATGAAAAATTTCGATGAACGTTTAGGAACAAAACAACTATAAACATAATAAAATGTCGAAAGAAGCCTTTATTTGTGATCAAAGTGAAAGCTGATTTATTTACTATAATTAAATCATTTATTCGCTGACCAATATCAACACATTTCGTATCTAAAAGAATCCATGATTTCGATGGCCAGGAAACGGCAGTTACAGCTTCAGACAAAACTCATCAAAACTCAACAGCAAAGAAATATAAACCAAATAAAAGCGTTCATAATCCTAAATTGAAACCGAAAGAGAGAAAATGCTCTAAATTCAATAAAAAATGACATATCATTGCTTGCAGTATTAATTCTTGATTAATGAAGATATTTTTAATTAAAAATAAAATGTATACATTTATTTTAATTTATTTGGTTAAGCATAATGTGGTCCGAATTTCTCTTAATGCTAATCTGCCACGAGATAAGTGCATCTTAATTATTTCCTATTTTTAATGAACAAACTCTGTTTAAGTAAAAATGGCATAAATATTAAGTTAGATTTGCGACGCAAAACACGCTGAATACCTCTTCTTTATGATGCATATTAGACTTGAAGTCGTGACGTATCCACTCTCTAAGCTCCGACTTATGCTTCTCGTCATCAATTAGTCTAATGAGTCGCATGAAGTCGCGATACAGTTGTATCGTCTGCTGTCGTAATAGAAACTGTAATGATATTTAATAAAATTAACAAAGAGTTAGCGAAAAAAAATTGTGACTGCATCGCATTAATGCGACTTATTTTTTGGTTTATTATGCTATTAGTGGACATCATTAGTGTTTGTTTAGACTTTTAAATTAGAGAATTCATGCATACTGTATAGTATTATCAATAAATAATTGATTTAAGTAAACGTTAAAATACGACATCGATTTATTTAGTATTATAGACATTAATTAAAAACGGATTTTGTTTCGAAACTTTTAGGTGAACTGAGTTAATATTAAAATCTAAATCATGCAATCATACCCTGGAAAGTGTGAGCGTGTCGTCTCCTAATCTACTGATCATTTAAATATTTCGCGATTTGTTTCCACAAATATTAATCATTTATCGAAAATCAAAAATACGATACGATATTATTTAGCGGCAAATCATATCTGCAATAAACAATCAAAATAAGTGTTACCACACATTTTAAAGTATAATTAAATCAACCATTTAGTATTCATTTGTTTTGTTTGTAATATTAAATTTAACAAAAAAGATTTTTAAAATATGCATTAAAAAATGCCAAAAAATAAACACTAAACTAAAGTTATTTAGGCATGTGATGTATCAGAGCAAACGTACGTCATTGTGATGAAAGTGAAGGGGTGGACAATTTATTTATTATATTTATCCCAATCCCATCCCGTTTGTAAATTTTTTAATTTTGGTCGTTTGTTTGAAGTATAAAAATTTTGTATAAAAAATTGAGCGATACTAGTATAAGTTAAGATCCAAAAACTTCTTTTATGATTAAATCAAGAGTAAAACCTAGTTTAAAGCTAATTTTTCAAATATATCGAATTTTAAGATTCTTAGTCTGTTTTATATAATACTGTGTTAAGCTTTTCTAATATTTGCACATTTATTGTTTATGATCGTTCGAAGATTAAACAATCTGCATACAAACGGACCTACACTTCTAAAATCGATAGCGTAGTGTATGTAACATATGTAAGCAATTTAAGAGTGTGAGCGAAAGATTGCGTTCCTGTTTAGAATTTATGTTACGAACGCAAAATAAAAGAATTTAATGCAGTATATATAAAAGATTTGAATTTATAATAAAATGAATAACAGATGTTTCAGCGGATATATTAAACTCCCGTATATTATATTTGACGTTTTTATTGTTTAAATTATTTTATTTAACTCACTTTATTCAAACAATAATAGTTACACTTCGGTCTAAACATCTAGAGTTGATTAGCCGTCAGATTTTTCGATGGTTTGTCGTCGTTTTTAGATTTTCTTTTCAAATCTTTATGATAAATTTTTGAAAAATTTGAAAGATTATCACTAATTTCGGTGTATTTTTAAAACTCCTTTCATTTTGGCCAAATATTAAAAATAATTTCAATAAAATTCAATAAATTTAGTCTTTAGGAAAACATTGAAAGTCCAAATTAAATTTACAGTAAATAAATAATTAAAGTTTGAATTCAAGGTGTTATAGGACCAAAAAATGTGAGTGTGTTTGTCCGTCTGTCTGTTATCTTTTAGTCTCTTTGATTTCCTTGTTTGTTTGTTATCTCATATTTAAGTGTTAATTATTAGTTGTCTTTTTTTGAAAAATTAATTTATGCTGTGAAAACCATTAGTAGCCATAATTAAATTATCAAAATAAAAATAAAACTCTAGTTTGTATAAATAGAGAACAAAATCCTTCGAATTAATCAAATAAAAAAAATTTTTCAAGCTTAATTAAATTTAGATTTAAGTCAACAAAAAAAATAAATTACATATTTATGAGTTATTGAATTTTAATAATTCTTTTAATCGATTATGAACTTATATATGTTAAAAAGAAAAACACTAAGTATAAAAAATTATTGTTTAGTTGTTTGAGCATATATTAATTTTTTTAACAAATATGATTTATTACAAATTCATATAAGACATTTTTTAAAATTTTTTTCTGATAAAAAACATTCTAACCTTTTATTTCTTATAATCTAATATTTTATTAGGAAATTTTAATTAAAATCTCAACACTATAATCCCTAAACATTATTTTATTTTTGACCTAAAACTGAGCTTTTCTTTAATCCTTTACTCAAAATCAGTTAATAAACAAACGTAAAATTAATTTGAATAATATTGGTTTTTTACTTATTTAAATTTTTTACTAACAAGATTTAGATTTACTAACAAAATACCGCATGTGTTTGGAAAGTTTTCATTAAGATAAAAAGATTTAAAAGAACGTGAACCTAATCTAATCATAGCACAACTAACTAAACCAATTTGTAAGATAATTTAATTTATGAATAAACATTTTATTTATGCGGGTTTTTATTTTACAAAAATCTGAAAGTTTAATAATAAGTTCTATATAAATTTTTATTTGAAAAAAAACCTTACTAAAACGTAATTGTAGTTTTGTTGTTTAAAATTACTAAAACTAATATCTTATATTTTCAAAGTTTTTAATTAAGTTATTTGAGGATAACTGATTAAGATAGTAAATTGTTAGAACTTAGAAATATTAAATTTTACGATAAATATTGCAGAACCATAGAAATGAATTTAGTATTGTTATTTCGATTCTTGGAATCGGAATTGGAATAGAATCGAAAAGAATGAAATTTGGTAAAAGTATGGGAACAGAATAGAATCGAAAAAATAATTTTTATCTTACTTTATATAGATGAAGGCGAGCTTATGGGTTTGACAATGTCTGTCTGTCTGTCTGTTCGCACTTCTCTTAAGTCAAAGAAGTCTGCCACTTACAAGCTATATCTTTATACTTTGTAACATATATAAGACAACTTAATAATCTGATTATTTGTCACGTTATAAAATTACTATGAGAAACAATGCTCTAAAGTAACAATTATTAAAATGCATTTAACGTAATGCTAACAATACTTATGAAAGTGAGCTCTCTATGAATGTGTCGCGAATTGTTTAGTATTGATATCGGAATCGAAATTACTTTTTTATTCTCAAAACAAATATTACTATTTGCCTAAAATTATGTAAATTGAAATCGGAATAAAAATAGAAATAAGAATCGAAATAAAAAAATCTTTCAGAATAGAATCGAAAAATAATTTTTAACTAAAGGAATAGAATAGAATCGAAATTCAAAATCTGGTATCAACAAAACTCTATTAAAATGTCAACAATATTCACATTTTTTACAAGAATATTTTAAATGGAATACAATTTTATGCAACTTTATAGTATAAAATAATTTAAATATTTTTAAACTCACTTTCTTCAAGAAAGGTTAGTGGATTTTACAATTTAATTTAAAATCAGTTGTACACAGTATAAAATCTCGACCCAAAAAAATCTAATATAAGAGTGAATCACATCTAAAATTGGTAAATTACCTTAAACTTGGTCTTGGCTGTGAACCCCCAAATTAGAAACAAAGTGATCTTATATTAGTAGCACTAAAAAACGTCAAAATTTCCATTTGGTAACATAATTTCGCGATCAAATCTTATCTTATTATAAGATATGATCTCATCCATTATAATACAAAATAACACATACCGTAAGATGAAGTGCGTCTATTAATAGATTTAAATTGCGTATCTTTTGTGATTTTTCCAAAACAAAAGTTACTGTTACCTCATCTTATATTAGTATGAAACACCAGTTAATAAAAGATGTTTTTCTCATTTATATTATTGTGATCACGATTTGCTAAAAGATGATTTTACGTCTAACATTAGATACTTTAAGAGCTAATTTGGCCCGTATTTCGGACGTGTTCTGGTCTCACAAATACTTCCAATTCATCTTATAATAGTATGATACATCAGCTAATATAAGATGTTTCGCGCACTTATATTATAGTGATAATGGTATTAAATAAGTTAAAATTACGGTTAACATTCGATACTTTAAGCACTTATTTGATACTCGTATTGCACGGATACTGGTTTCACCGCTACACCAACTCCATCTTATATTAGTATGAAAAACCTGATGATATAAGATGTTTCGCGCTCTTACATTATAGTGATCTTGGTATTTATTAAGATTACACTACCTCTAACAATAGATAGTTTAAACACTTATTTTGCCCTCATATTGGACTGGTTCAGGTCTCACCTCTACTAACATTTGACCTTATAGTAGAAATAATAATTATTTAAAGAAATTAATTTAACTGGTAAACTAACAAATATTTTCTGCCATTATTACATTAAAATTAGCTCTAATTATTCTATTTAACGTAATAAATTTATTTATTAAAAAATTTTTCACTAAATTTTATTTTTAAATAAGTTTAATTCATATTCTTAACTTCAAAAAACATTAAGTAACATTCGGTGTTCTTGAGACTCTATTGGTATTGGGAGATAGACTGCTTCAATACTTTTACCATTTTATTCCATTGTTTTATAACGCTGAACTGACATAATATCAATAGATAGTGAGTGCAAATCTTTTCGTTTCCAATTAGTCTAATTACGTCCGCTTTTTATAGATTAATGAATCTATTGTATTCTCTTTGTATAAATCAATCAATATGCCTAAAAATATGTCATATTTAGTTAAAATTGAGTTTAAAATAATTATTTATTCAGATTAAGGTTATCAGAGATCACCTGAAAAATTTTAATAATTAATTATAAAAATACAAATATTTATTGAAATATGCTTCACTTTATAATTACAATATTGTTTGTTTGTTCTTTAATGAAAATTCATTTTACATTTATTTTTTAATTGTAAATTTAACAATTTTTTTTGAGTAAAAACTCTTACCGTGAAAAATAATGATGTTTATAATAAAAGTCAGAAATACATCGACATCTTCTGTGACATTAGCAGCAAACGAATATATTCAACAAATACGAATATATCGCAAACGAATATACAGCAAATTTTTTATTAGTGCTAAATATTACTAAATATTAGTGCTTAATAGCAAAAATTATCGCATTTTTTAAAGTTGAACTTTGAAATAAAGTTTAATCAACTTAAATTCAAAAGTTGATTAAACTCTTGAAAATATTGATAAAACTCTTGAAAAAGTAGATAAAATTAGTAAGAGTTTAATAATATTTACTTGTTTTGCACTGTTCAAACTTTACAATAATTAAATTATTTTCAAAACAAAAATTTGCTGTATATTCGTTTGCTGTAAAGTATTTGCGGTTAATTCGTTTGCGGTATATTCGTGCTACGATAATGAGATATTATCATTACTGTCCATTGTTGACACAAAGAATATCTTAATTAAAGTATTTTGTTTTTCGGCGCAATAGATTAGCACTACTGATAGACTGCGCAGTGCAATGAGCGAACACTGGCTGAGCGGCCGAACTCAGCATTACAAACCGTGTTATATTAATGAGCCCTCATTATGGTTCATTCAGGAAAAACGTCAGAATTACACAACTTAGTTTTGTGTGAGCGGTTTGTCATATGATATTAACAACAACCACATATTAGATTGGTTAGTGTCTAGCATGAGCATTCATATCAATTCGTAGATCAACCTCCTGTGATCCTTACATCCCAACAGACAAGTCATCTTATTTTAGAGTCTTTGGTCAGTCACAAACCAGTCACAATCGGAACTCAGTCGCATTATATTAGACGATTTTGTTGATATCACAAACCAGTCACAAAATTTTTTACTGTGTAGATAAATCTTTTGCTGATTCTGACACTTAGTTACAAGTAAAATAATAATAACCCGCATAAATAAAACTCAAGTCAATTTATTTTAATAATTTTTAATTTTGTAAATGATGCTAAAACTATAGGAACGTTTGACATGATTTATAACAGTGTTAAATCCCTTACCCAACCCTGTCTCACAAAACGTTTTGTGAGTCCGACAAATCAGATGCCTATTCGAGTTCTATTACTAACTATAATATAAAAATTTGATACAAATCTAGATTAAAATAAATTTTACAGAAAATTAAATATTTACATCAATTTAGGAAAAATTACGTCAGTAAACCACTATAATGATTTTTACGTAAATTAGTGGACTTTAATTTTCAGTAACCCTACAATAAATTGACTTTTCCCAATTAAAATATATTAATTATAAAAACATAAAAACTACTACAACCAGTACTTTCTAATGAATTGTCACTATAGCAGCCATTAAAATTAATAATTAATAAAAACAAAATTAATTACTTGTACGCTTATTTAAACTGACGTATTAAATATCTGTAACACAGTGTATACTTATAAGAATCTAAAACAGTAATCGCATGTGTTGTATAAAATAGAGCCATAATTTATAATTATTACGTTTGCACACAGTATGTACTGTAAACCTGTATAAAACTTATCATATATTAGCAACACTTATATTAAATTAACGAATGCATAACTAAGCGAAATGTTTTTTTTTTGCGGCATAAATGAGAATTGCTTTGCTATGATACATACTGGCGTAAAAATGCATGCATAAAAAAAGTTATGCCGTAATCAAACACAATAATAATACCACTATTGCTGCAAACATGTGTTCATAACGGTGTGTCGTTTTTATTTAAATTATATTTTTAGTGATATTTTTTTAAGTATCTATTTATTTTTTCAAAGTATATTTTATATGTGATATATATACATACACAGTATATATAAAGTACATATTTATCTGATTGCTATAAATTTAAGTTAATATAACAGTTTAGACGTTCAAAAAATGAGTATTTTGCACATAAAAAATAGTTACGAATCAATTTCCTACTAAGATATAGATATCAGACTAGAGTTTTTTTGTTGACTCTAACAGTGGTATATATTGAAATTTATATCCAATTTTAAATATTGTATTAGCAAAAGAGAGGAGGAAGAAGAAGAAGAAAGTTTAGAGAAAGTGATTCCAAGAAGAGATAGAAAAATAATGTAAGGCATATAAAAATTTAATTTTTTTCTTATCGATATAAATAATATAAAAAAATATATTTCACTTTTGTATATTTCTGTGGAATAAAAAACCTTTACATCGATATGATATCTCGCGTGAATACCGAATGCAATGCAATTTTGAAAATACTGAAAACACAAACTGACGCTCACATCACATCACATCACATCGCGCTCACACTCCACTCCACTCCACTCCACTCTACACTCGCACACAGTGTCAGTGTCTGTTATCTCATACACTATTTGTTGTGATGTATATATGGATTTGCATCATGCGTAATGCAGTTGCAGGTTAGATGATGGTAATGCGATGATAGGATGCTGGCAGTGAACGCGATCCCTGGCACCAATCAATACCTGTTATTGTGGAAATGTAAAGATGCACTCACTCCGCAGTAACGGTGTGTTAAAAGCGAGAGCAATGTGTTTCATACCAATCACATGCACTTTATTTGAGACTTATTTTTATGTCGCGCAAAGAAGAGGAGAGTGAGTTCGAACCAGCGCTGCAGCACAACAAGAAAAGTATTAAACAAAAAAATAAGAGAGAAAAGAGAGTTATCAAGAGAAATAGATAGTATGTGTGTGTGTGTCTCACCAATCGTATCATATTATTCTTTGCTGTCACAAAGAGTGTGCATCTGACAATTTTTTGTGGTTACGCAGAGGAAGCGCAAAACTGACAGTAAATTCAGTTTTTGAAAAAAAAAACAATTGCAACTATATTTATATTAAAAAAAAGAGATCATATCAAATATTATTGCCCCTCAATAATCTTTATATATATATATATATTTTTTGTAAACGCATCTCAAACTTGTTGCGACTGCCTGTGTATTTATAGAGATATACTGAATGTCAGTTCTAAGTATTTGATGTGCATTTTTTTGTACGCGTTGTGCGATCAATCATTTTAGTTGTATTTGAGAAAAAAACTTAATGATGGAACAAACAATAGATTTGAGTTTTCTATCGCCCGACGAGTATCGCAAAATAATTGATGTGATTAAGAGAGATCAGGATTTGAAGAAACAAGAGGAGCAGCGAGTCTTGTAAGTAATTGTTTGTTTGCATTTGGTTTGGATAACAAGCGATTTTTTGTTAGTTTTGTGTGTGTTTGTGTCAGTTCTTATTGAAATAAATAGATAAACTGCTTTTAATAACCAAAATTGCGATCGTAGATGAAGTTTAATTGCAATTAATATCTAGAGAATGTAATTTAATTCAATACAAGTTTGCCCAACCATTCTCACTGTTTAATCTTAATTAATATATGAACATAAGCGCAGTGACTGGATATCGCAAACTGGTTTGTTTAAAAAATCATTGATTGATGGCTTTTTTGAAGTTATAATTTTCGATATGTTTTATTTTTCTTTTTTTACTCTTTTTTTGTATAACTACATACTGCATCTAATTATGCATTGAATAATAGTTTTTTATGTACATTATAAGCGTATGTTGTATGCAAGGAGTGTTCTGGTAAAAAATTTTTGTGCATTCTTCGCAAAAAATACAACCAAAAATAATAAAAAAAAGATAGTTTTTGTTTTAATGATTCTCTTAAATATGAACTAACTATTTGCGTATAGCGTCAGACACGCGATAAAATATTTTACAATTGAAGAAGTTTTTAATAGAAAGTATTTTTTTTGTGTTGTTGTCGTTGTTGTTCATTATAAATGCAAAATAGAGCTGTGAACGCAAAACACGAAACGCCAATAATCTATAAGTAGTTTTGCAGTTTTAATATCAAACTCTTGTATTTTTGGTATCGCCAGCGAAAATTTGTTGCTCGCGAAATAAAGCTTCGAAGTTGCGGAGCAAAGAGCAAGTGGATAGTTGTGTATGTATGCACACATACATATTAAGAATCACCGGAAATATGCACATCACGTTTTCTTTTTCCCATCAGAGTGTTAAACGAAAGAATATATATTTCTCTGTGTGTCATTTTCTTAACGCATAATGCAGTCATTTAAACTTCAAACTTATGCCTTATATACAGTACAGATATTTTTGTTGCGACGATGTAACTAAATATATTTTTTTGTTATGCCCTCAGACCTGACTATTAAACCTATTTATTATTCGAGAGAAAGTTTTTCGCTTTAATTATTGCCTTATACACAGAGAGATAATAATAATTATCCCGCTTAGCAGTTATATGGCGAGTGTGCCTTTTTTTATTTTTACATTATCTGCGAGTTAATTATCTGAACACAGAAATTTTAATTCGATTAATTCTATGGAAACCCGATAAAAAATATATTTGCTTAAATGAAACAATAAATTCTTTTTGGTGGCATTAAAAATCTAACTCACGATTTTTGTTATGAATTAGTGCTATTATTATTTTTATGCGTTTTAGTAAATAATAAAAAATTTATCATAAAATTATATATCATTGTTCGCTGTGACAGCTCTTTACTGTTTTTATTTTTCATTTTCAATTAAAATATGGAATAAACAATAAAAAAAAGCAATAAAATTCGATTTTTTTTGTTTATTCTTTGTTAACGATAATTAAACCCTAATTTAGCGAAAAACTATTTCTTCTAAATTGATATATTTTACCTTCAATTAACACCCATGTTATTCCTCCGCAATTACTTTTTAATGTTTATTGCCATTGTTTTTATTAGTATTCCTTTTATTTTGAGTCACTTCATTGCCAAAATCTAGATTTATCTTTGGCACGAATCATGAAAAAATATACAGTATATTGAAACGTTTATTTACATTTGCAATTACAAAGTTAAAAATAGTTTTTTTCAAATTATAATTGCGAATCTAATTTAAAATTAATGTTTTAAAAACAATCAAATTTTAATTCGCGTTTCATTTATTTAATTGATAGAAAAACTTGAGTGAAATTTCTAGTGCACTAATTATGACGATAAACCTGAACAGAGATAACCTTTTTTGAGTATAATGGGTTTTATTGATTATTTTATTGTAAACAAATTGTGTAAAACATATAACTGGAGTCGTGTAAGATAAATATTTTAGCTTTATATAATTAAATTGTGTATTTCTATGTTTACTTAACAATTTTTTGATATTATTTTATTCGGCTATAATTGTTTGGATTTGAGAATTATTTGATTACTATACGAATGTCAATATAATATGTTATGCTTCGCTATACAATAAAATTAAAAAATTGAAATCTCTGACTTATATAAGCATTTTTAATACCAATGGATGTATGGGTGGAAACATCAAGAAACCCCTGAGCTATATAAGCAAACGTTCAATCATTTGCCTTTCTCTCTCACTCTTTCGTTGCCCTCTTTTCCCCTCAATATCATCTTCCCCTATCTTTTCCATGCGCTTCTCTCTCTCTCTCTCTCTCTCTCTCTCTCTCCATTAATAAAAATTTCAGGTTTTAATGCAGACCCGTCTTGTATTAATTCGCGTAATGCTAGTACAGAGCCAGAAGCCAACAAATACCTGCGGCTGTAGGTGACTGTTGGACGAATTTAGTGAAGTTGCACAGAGAAAGAGAATGGCAAAGAAAGAACTTTTGTATTTTTGGTGAATGTGTTGCTGTGCTGTGCACTTGTGTTTCTTTTTTTGCAGCTAATATTTTTCACCAAAACAGACCTCACGAGCTTAGGAATCGTATCACCAGAAGAAATCATTTATTTATTCGTCTAAAAATAAGAGATTGTTTTCCGAGAATTTCGTGAAACTGCAAAAAAAGCTATTCAACCAATAGAATAACTATAATTAATATTGTAAGTTATATCGAGTCTAATTTGGAACAAGTGTTGTTAAACTTTGGTAATTGAATTTAGCGTTTGTTTTTTTTATAATTCTTATTCTGATGCAAATTTATGGTGATTTTAATTCATTATAAATTGATTTTTCGTCTCTATTGTGTGAACAAACTAGTGTTGACATTATTCTAGCATTTATTATTATATCACGTTATAATTGTTTGTCATTCGCGAATCAAAAAGTATAACATCAATCGATTTTTGTATTTTCGCTTTATGTTTATTTTTATCACTCCGTAAACATATTGTGAATCATTTTTGCGATCGAGCGAACAATTTTTTTCTTTTATCTAATCTCTGCTTCGAATGATTCTTTGCATTCGGTTTTTTATAACAGAAAAATTTGATGTTAAGATAATGATTATATTAAGATAAGTGCTTTATGTAATGTCAATAATCATTTTCGGCGAAAACAGTATTGATGAACGGATCGAAAGTTTTTTTTAATGTGCCATTTTTGATAATTAAATTTTAGCGTCGATTCTGCACGCGATTATCTAAATACAACGCAACCAACGTATTATACGAACCAATTGAATCGTAAACAATAAAAATTCATTCATTCTTATTATTCAGAGTCTAATTGAGAAAAAAACTGTTTTTAATTTCACACGATTTTTTGGTTGAAGTGTGGTTTAATTAATAATTCACTATTTAGAATGAATGAAGAGAATAGTGTATGTATGTATGTGTGTGCGCGATGTGTGGGAAGTTATGCTTATAATGAGGCAAACAGTTTAGGCGGCTATAATCGTACAGTAAATTTCAATGCATTTTAAATCATTTTTGCTAAAGACGTTTTCACGCGTTAAACAATCCATGATTCTATTAAATCTCAGTTCGTTTGACGCAATGTTTTATATGATAATTATTACGACCAAAAATTGATTTTTATGCTCCGTATGATTTAAAAATTGTTCATCCACTCTATTGTCTTGTTAAATGTCGAGGTAAGAGCTTTTTGTTAATTAGTAACGTATTTAGATTTCAATGCTGCAAAAAAATTTTTTTTCTGTGTTAAAGTTATTAAATGACATAAAAATTAACGAGTTATGAATTATTTCTAACCTCAGGGATTTCGACTAACTTTTCTGCTTTTAAAAGCCTGAATACGTTTTTTTTGGTAGCCTGTAGACGTAATACTTGCGCTTTAAACTAATTTTTAGCTCATTTTTTTGCAACTGGTTATGAGCATAAACTTGTAATCGTGGAATTTATGTGTGTTCAAAACCATATGATCTCTTTTCTAAGTAACACTAATTAGTAATTGCTAGGAATATATAAAGCCGAGGATTATATAAGGTTATAATTATTCATTCGTTAATAATTCATTAGTAATTTAAATTAGTTTTGTGAAAGATTTTAGTCACAATCTAACATTGAAAATACTGAGAGCGATCTATTTTATTGAACATTTTATGTAATTTGTATTTGATTTAGACTTTCATTATTAAAAAGTCTGCAGTGAACTTTACAAATGTTAGTTATAATCACAAATCCGTGAATTTAGCAAAAGAATTTTAAATGACTCTTGAAACTCTAATTTTGAAAGAGGTTTATATTTTTATAATACATAAACAAACATCACATCATCGCTATTTTTCTTATTTGCTCTACTAAAGTAAATTTTGTTTTCAAATCACTAGAATATTCTGAAAAAGTGTATTATTCACAATATACGTCATTATCGATTATTCACGAATTAAAGCTTAAATCATTCTCTCCTCTCTCGCTCTCACTCTCTCGCACCCGTTCTCAATCTATCAAATATTTACATTTACAGAGTTGTTTTTAAAGTCAGATCAAATATTAATCTTAATTTTATTTTCGGTGTAATATTTTTATAATATTGGTATAGTCGTAATAAACCGAACAACAAACTTCAAAGCCTCTTACTTTCGTTGTAGTTTTTACTTTTAAAAATTTTCAGGGGAAACACTAAAAAAAATAAAACCAATTATATCTGGAAATCATTAAAGCTAAAAATGTTTTAAAATTTTATATATCAAAATCTCTACTTTTTATAATTAAATGTGCTTTTAAACTGATATTTTTGTTGGCTGTTTGAAATGTTTTTTTCCTACAAAAGCGACGTATAAAGAGTCATTATTTTATTTTGTTATAGCTGTGACGAGCGCTCGTATTTTTAGTTTGAAAGTTTTAAATCGAAATGTTTGCTAAAGATTTAAAAAATGCTTTTAATGCAGTTTGAAAGGCGCACACAAATCATAGAGTTTTAATGTGGCAGATTATTTTGCCGTAATTGTCACACAAATTCGAGATGTTATTTGTTATAAGTCACTGTTGTTGCAGATATAAAACGACATAATCGATTATCTTGGTTACAGTGAATAAAATGCCAGCATGCGATCACTGGTCAATTTATCACTAACAGTACACTAAAATATGCTTTCACTCGTTATCGCACACAAAAAAGCTTTTTTTTAATACTATTGCATACAAAGTTTGATATACTGTATGTAAACACATTCGACGTTGATTTTCTTTATTTTGGTTTTTCTTTTCGTATAAAATTTATTTAAGAAATGACATGAAATGGTTAGAAACTGTAAATTTGCTTAATCTTTACTTAATTTGCATAAATACGGCTTAATTTGCTGATATTTTCCTTAAAATTTAATCGCTTAAAATTTAATCGCTTAAAAAATAATGTTAACGCATCGCTTTTTTTCGAGAGTTTATTTTTTATATATTTTTTATTTTTCATTTTTGTTTGTATTTTTTCAGTCAACTAAAAGCAGAAATACAACGTCTCCGAAAGCGTGGTATTATAAAACAAGGTTCACTGGATTCCACCCGTTGCTGTGCCCGATGCTTAGCTGAATTGGGTAGAATTATTAATCGCGGGGCGCAGTGTTCATTATGTCGTAAAAAAGTTTGTAAAACGTGTAGGCAGTACAGCGATGACGGGCAACAATGGGTTTGTGTCGTTTGTCATAAGCAAACGTAAGTCAATTATAGAAAACTACTGTATACAATCACTAAATATTTTTTTGTCTAATGCTCATTATTTTGAGATCAATAACTTATTTAGTTTGAAGAAAGCTTCGCTTATTTTGCATTTTTGCAAATGCTTGTCTTTAAAGAACTAATTACACATTGAAAATTGTTATCCTAATACCATCTGTTAGTCCGTGTGCTACCAAATGCTACACTGAGAGGTGGAACTGTTAGGCTTTATATTATGCCCATGCAATTTCACTCTTAATTTAGTTGCACGTATAATACTGTACAGTATAGCAAATGAGGATAAGCATGAGAGTGTGTCACTCTGATTATCAGCAAAAGATTACATAATCTTTATTATTTACATTTTTTCTTTAATGTATATTTAAGTATATCTGGGGTACATATATATATAACACCCATATTTTCAAGGATTTTTTAAAACAAATTTGCATAAAGAAACTATTTTAGTTGCGAACTAAAAGATCGATTTACTTATTTAGAGAAACACGCACTCAACTCACAGTCAGTCAGTCACTCATTAATTTGAATCGGTGTAACTTAATAAATATTAAAATAACTGTTATCGCGTTCTCCTGCAAACCAATACAATTTTAGTGAGTTGTGTTGTTATTTTAATTTAATTGCGAGGGTTGTTAGGGTTGTTTGGGTTGTTTCTACCTTTAATGAGGTCTTATTTATTTTATTGACAAATTTGAGTCAAACATATATTTTCTGCTATATTTGTTGTATTTTCAGTTTTTTGAATTTGATTTTTAGACTATTTTGAGTGAATCACAATCAAAGACCTTTAGAAATGCCTTTGCATAGTAAAAGATTAAATATTATTTGCCAAAACAAATTTGCTGATAAAGCTTACTTTGGTTTCTCGTTTGTTTGTTTGTTCGTTCGTTCGTTCGTTCGTACATACAAATTTTTTTTGTATCTTTTTATTATAGATATTTTCAAATTACACTCCAAATACCGTACAATAATAGCGATGCAAAAAGTTGCTTTGTTATTAAAATAACAGCTGTTTACAGAAGGATAAAGTTTTTCTAACATTATTAAAAACCAAAATTATATTAATAAATTCAAATATTGTAGAATTATTATTTTTTTATGACATTCAGCTAAGATAACATCATTAGTCGAGAAAAATAAAGAACAAATAAAGTAACCTTATTTTTATCATGGTTTTTATGCGTCACAATCCAAATACGAGAACATGATAATAAAAATTTCATTTAGCTTTCGTAAAAAATATTATTTCTAATTTCAAAACAACTCTAAAATGTTATTTTTATAAACTATCGTTAAAGTTTATATAATTATATTAAAACAAACTATTTTAAAACTATCTCTTATACTATTAATTCTTATCATAGTTTTTTTTCCTATTTTCGGTTAACAGTGATTATTAATTGCTTACTAAGAAAGAAGCTAATTGTTCTTTGTTAGTCTTATTTATGCAATGCATTCTTTTAATGTTTTAGATACGAGTATATATTCAAATTAAATTATTTTATCTGCTGTTCATTTTTTAATGTTTACTTAAATTTTATATGAGACGAAATTGTGGAAATTTATTTCCTAAGATAACAAACATCATTCCTATAATTAGCATAATGTTTTCTAAATGTTGAAATTGAAATGGAGTGGCGGTGAGAGAGAGAGAGAGACTTGCAAAGCATTAGTGCCTCTCCTCAAAATAGAGCTCTTTATATATTTACATATACATATACAAGAACCTAAAAAAATATGAAATGAGTATTAACTGGCGCATCGCTGCTCAATGTTATTTAAGATAGTCTTAAGCATAAACGTATACTTAAAGAAAAACAAAAGTATTACGTATAAAGTTATACTTCGTAGTAAAGGTATAAAAAAAGGTGATTGATCTTCCATCGCAAATATTATCTTCTATACGATCAATCAAATGATGAAATTGAATTTTATTTCACTTGCCCTCAAATAAAAAAATAAATAAAAAGTAGTAGTAATAATAGGAAATATTTTTGATGATTGTTTATTTTTATTATTCAATACACTTGGGTTTAATATAAAAGTTTGTTAAAATTGCGAAAACGGTAAACACATTATTCCACAGAAAAAAAGAGTTAATATGATTTTCAAAATTAGGTTATAAAGTTTGAAAATTATTTTTCATTTCACAAATGAGATTATTATATTTAATTGTTCATTTGAGTTAAAGCAAAGTTATAGCGCATTTGGTTATATCGATGCAAACGTATAAATATTAGAAAATGCCTCAAAGGTTTTAGTGCTTAAGTTTAGTACTTATATATCGAAGAAAATCTAGACTAAGAACAAAAAGCAGGCCGAAGAGTGTCATTACTGCACAATAAGCTGATAGCACTTACTGTACTAAAGAAATTGCGGATAACTATGAAAGATGATATATATTGCATAAAATTGATGAGATCTTTTAAGAAGATCCCATTCGCTTATTTTTATTATACTATTTTTTTCATTTGAGAACACATAACTAGAGATCCGACTTATTTGACATCTATTTATGGTGCATTTAATCGGAGATGGAATTTAATAAAAACCAGAATTGCAAAAATGTCAAAATTCTATATATTCGATATAAAATTTGAATTTGTTGTTATTGTCGCTTTCGTTCGTTCGTGACATAAAAAAGTTAGCCTCGTCTTATTTAGACTTTTGTCGCGCCAGGCATTGCATCATTGCATTGCATTGATTATACTGTTTAATAAGTTTATAGTGACTAAAATATATATGGCATTCAATTAACAGGTTTCTTGTAATAAGCAAGGTATATTTTCTGCGTTGCTCTTTAATTCTAATATATTAGCAAATGCATGGACACAGACACAAAACTATGTCTCTCGACATTCTCTCGGGCGGTCCACTACAGGTTCCAATAGATCATACAGTATTTGAAGCAGAATAAATATATAAATTACAGAGCGTTTAATGAGCAGTTGTGGCACTATAACACGAATAAATGCTCGTACTGGGCATTTACTTACTAACAAAATATTAGGACACTCCCATTTGTTTACATATTTTGTTAGTAAGTAAATGCCCGGTACGAGCATTTATTCTTGTTATAGTGCCACAACTGTTAATGAGTCCGTGAAAGTTGAGATATAAGGGGATAGAGGGAGCTATGATAATGGAATTCGTTTGCAATGCCTTTACAAATTCTAACATTAAGTTCGTTTACAGTTCTTAATACTGCGCTGAAGGCGCGGGCATATCTCGTAGATTTCTATTGTGTTATGAAATGATAGATTTATTTTAAGTCTTAAAGAATGTCTCACTTCTCATAACTTATTGAAATATTTTTAAAATCTTAATACACTGTTAGAGGTCTTGAAATACTCAAAAATGTAATCGATATAACTATTGAAATTACAACTCATAAATAAAGCAGAGAAAATTTTTTATTATCATTGGGCAAAATATTTTATATTTTATGAGCTGTCAAAATATTGATTTTATCTCATTTTTTATATTTTCGCTCATATTTGATATATAAACGTTGATAATTAATAAAAATATTTTTAGTTTGTCCAAAAATAAAATTTCGAAAAAATTTCAAAAGTTCTAAAAACTCTTCGAATTTAATCGATAATTTTTTGAGTGCTGGTTAAAAAAGTAAAGAGGTCTCAGAAACTAAATGAATTTCTACGATAATTACTTAAAAATCCTAAAATATGTACCGTATTTAAACTCGCAATATTTTATATTTTTTTTATTCATTAAATATCGATTTATATTTAGTGTTAAAATCTGTAAAATGACTTCTAATCAGATAAAATTGCTCAGAGCATTACTATATAAACCGCTAAAATTATTTTTTTTATGTAAAAAGCGATGCTTTAATCATAATATTGAAGGTTAGGTTTTTGTAATATGTTATGACAATCTGGCGGCGCATGAAATTGTATTTTCCGTTTTTCTGCAGTAAATTAAAAGCAATATCAGGCGAATGGATGCGTGAATATACGCGAAAAGCAGATAACGCGTCGGCAACAGATGTTTCCATTTGTTCGACATCGTACTCAGCTATTAAAACATTAACTAAAGGTATCATACCTTCGAGATTACCGCCTATCGATCCATCGCCACAAAATTCTCCACCGCTAAGAACACCACCGCCAAGAACTCCTCCGCCAAAGTCGCCATTATCTGCAAAAAGTTCAACGGATAGGGACAGTGAATCGCCAAAACTGCCTCCGAGTCCAGTATTAAAAGCTTTACAATCAGCGGCAGAGTTATGCTCTTCGAACCAAAATAGCAGAAGTGGTTCGCCATCGCAACAAACCAAACAAACTGTATTTCGTAAGGTATCCAACCGTATGCTCGACTCTTCGAGTTCGGATGAAGAACCGGAGCGAGAAATGGAATTCACCAAAGAATCGTTGCACAAAACCAATTCGTCGGGCAGTACTCCGAGTCCGCGAACGCCAAACAGTTGCAAGATCTTGAGCTTAATAGCGCAAAATCAAGCGACAGCATTCGCATTTCCGCCAATTATATCATCGACATCATCACACAGTAGTAGACCATCATCTCAAGAAAAACAATCACAATCGGAACGGCAATCATCTGATGAATTTTCGACAACAATGAGTTCATTGCGATCCATATCGACATCATCTGAATTGTTTGACGATAACATTTCAGACCCTAAGCTAACACCACAACCACTACCACGAAGCAGAAGAATGAGTCCTTTAAGGAAGCAAAGCGCCATCGCAGAGGAAGTGTCACACGAATCTCAAAGATCTTCTCTGGAGGCTGAGTATGGCTCGTGTCCATCATCAGCGACGACGAGCGCACCAGATTCAGGAGTAGCTGATTGTAACTACGCGTCTCCTCCTAAAAATTTCTTCAACAGCACAGATATGAAAAGAAGTACGAGTGGACACGACGATTCATTTATTTTGGATTGTGTGCCCGCGAGAGAGTCAGTATCGAGTCTAAGCGAAGGCGAGGCAGTGGTCGAAAAAACCACGGGATATGTGTTCAGGAAAGTTACGATTAAGAAACGTAATTCAAGCTCTAGTACAGCATCAAGTTCTACAATAGCCTCAACTATAACCGAACAAAAGCACAGCATTGAAGCCAATGTCAGTAATCAAAAATATATCCATGCGAGCGATCGGAAAGAGAAGGAGAAGCCAAGTGCAGCATCAGCTGCAACAGCAACAGGTAAGACTAATCAATATTTACAGTGCACAGCGTTTGCAATCTATAGCTAGCAATGCCTGCAATATTGAATACTTTAAAAGCGAAAAAACATATTCCCTCATGTGATTCCTAGCATTCGCCAGCATTGCCTGATCCATGTAACCATAACACTGCGACAACAACAACACTAAATAGAGTGTGGTATGTATACCTTGGTTTATGCCAGATTCTCATAACTAAATATGAGATCCTAAAACAAAATATGCCATCATATCTAAACATATTAGTGTTTTATGTTTTCCCAATTGAATCAAAACAAAAAAGTCATCATCGCATTACTTGATGGCATATGCTGTATGTAAGCCAAACCTATGACATACAAAGTTTATATACTGTGTATTCTCTCACGAATTCGTTACAATTTTTATTATGATCGATAACAGACTTCATAACATTAATCCTCTAAAGCATTACTAAGAGTTATATAAGTTATAACTGCATTCAATAGAGTATACATTGTTTTCATGAGCTTATTATTATTATTATTATTTGTTTGTTAACATCTTATATGCCATAAAGTCAATATTTTTTCTTTCATATTTATTATAGTTATTGTTTTCGAAAAATAATTTTCCGATGAGATAATATTAAAAATTAATATAAACCGAAAATAACATATTTTTGTTTACGTTTTAACTAGGAATTGAAGAAAATGCAAGCTTTATTTAAGACTTACGAGTCTTGCATTGTTGAGTTTAGTGACCTTCACCACAGTATTCGCAATTGCGTTACTGCAGCTGAATGCTGCATTACTATAGCAAATAAGTTCGCATACCTGCGTATACCTAAGTCTTGCAAAAGTGTGTACAAGCGTGCAGTTGCTAGTGATGTCCATATTAATGAACTCAAGCACTCCATTTAAAATTCCTTTATTATTCATTTTCTTTTTTTTTGGAAAAATGAATAATTAAGTATTGTGCTTGAAAATAATATTTTTTTAAAAGTTTCAGTCAAATTTAAGCTAATTATCAGATTCCAAAAGTGCTCATTAGACAAGAATGGAACATTCATAAAGAGCTCACTTTATATAATTTTTTCAAATGACGCAAATATTCATTAAAATAGTAATTATTAAGTTTATTAATACAGAGAATTAATTATTAGCTTTAGAGTTTGTTACTACTATAGTTATGTCCATTGCGAACTACGGACGGCTACTATCAAATCCATAAGTAAGCCAAAAATAATCGAATTGTCAATTTTTTAAAAACAGATCTGCATTGTATATTTAATTTTTATCTTTCTCTATATTAATAATTATAGGGAGCGAGCGAGCTATGGATTTGACAATGTCTGTTGTTAGCATTTCTCTATTGTCTGTATATTCAAAATTTTTTTTGCAGATATGTGTTAATGTGTTATTTCCATGCTATATCATGTACATTATGACATACAAGTTATAACTGAATAATCTGATATTATAATACGTTTTAATACAGTATTATTATACACGTAAAAATGATCGAAACTTATTTTTAGTATCCTAACAATACAATAGCAAGTCGCCTAACATAGTGAGCTCTATTATGAATGTTCAGGTCTTGTTTTACTATGATTTCGATTATACGTATGATTTAAGGTAATTTCAATTTGGCAGATTTTATTAAATTTATAATATTTGTTTGTTAAATAATATATTAGTATACAATATTTTATATATTGAAACTATTTTATGCCAAAATATGAAGCCATTCAAAATTGTAAACACGATCACATATTTTGTTTTAACCAGAGGTAAAAGTAATTTTTGGCGTATTGTGTTAACGTAATAAAAATAAAATTTTAAATTAAAAATGATAGAATGTTTTTTAATTGGTGTTCAGTTAAATATGCGAATGAACTAAACATATGGCGCTCAGAGCTCAGAACTTGGCTATCACTAGCAATGCATGTTATCTACTGAACCGAAAGCGTTTGTTTGCATCGCTTAAAGCGCCGCCACATTATGTGCGGCTTTCTGTGCAAACGAAAGCAAGCGTTTTATGTGTTGTGTTTGGCAACTAATAGTAAATAACGCTTTCGTATAAGTGTTTCATACTCGCATAATCGCATAGTATTTACATGTGTTGCCGCATAGATGTGTACCATTAATATATAACCAATTGTGGACTGTTTTGTCCCATTTTCAGATAAAATACGGCAAACTATATATTGCTATCATATTCGTAGAGTCATTTGATTGCAGTTGTTTGCTGTGAGTGATAGCAGTCATTGAGTGATTCTGTATTGTTTGATATGTTTTGATTTGATTTGATTTGATTTGTAATGTTTGTTAAAAGTGAATTATTATTGGTATGATTGGTGTGATTATTATTGGTGTGACTATTATTTATACGGATCAACGACTTGTGATGATATGGCTTGTGAACCGATTAACTCATTGTCTGCTACCAATCAAAAGAGAGACACAGTTAACGGTATTATAGCCAATTATAGCCAACAACTTGTGAATAACGCGTTCATTAGTGCCAACGACACTCTCATACCACTCATCATCAAACTCTGTCCAAACACTACGAACACAACAAACACCGCAACAGTTAACAGTAATTGTAATTTTAATAATAATGAATCTCATAGTAGTGAACAAATAACTGATAAACACAGTGATAATTTATTATATGGTGGAAACAGCTATTCTTCACAAACTTTGCATGACATTCATGACACTAATATTAATGACGAACAAACGGAGCACAAGTCTGTGTCTAATTTAGAAAAATATTTTATCTGTTGTTTGGAAGAGGAAGTGACAGAAAGACGTATTACTCCGCCGTACACACGCTTTCATAATAATATGGCAACTCTTAATGACGACACATCCCCATCCGAACAATGGATTGATGACAGCGAGAAACTGTTAGACACAGACATCGAGATCAGTAAATACAGTTCGGATACCGATGAGTTTGAATGCGGCAATTTTAGTGATTCCGCTTCTTCGTCATCGGAGGAAGGATTGTTTTCCACTCCGACCACACATTACACGCCACAACAACAACAAGTTTATGGCAATCCATTAGCATATTCATTGCACACGATTGCCGAAGAAAGTTGCGAGGAAAGTGAGTCAATAGAGTCAACTCGACCATCAACTCCTAACTGCGAACAAAGCGCTGAATACGACAAATACTCGAATTACCAGATAAGTCATAACTATCACCACAAACACGATTCGTGGTGTGTTAGTGAAGCTGAGAGTATTGATAGCTTGTCTGAGGCATCAGAACCCGCTGCTAATGCCGACTTCAATGACAACGAAGTCGATATCGATGCCATTCATTTGGCGTCTTCGAGGTTAGAAACTTATTTTACTTCAGGCCTTCTCGGTTCGGGTGCGTTCACATATCCCGATGACGTCGAGTTTGCCGAAGAGAGTGACTATGATTCGAGATTATCATCATTAGAATCGAAATATCGAAATTCTGATAATAATGATAATAATTCTAATTTAAAACCAATTACGAGTGATTCAGTTATATATGACTCAGAGATAAATGAATTGAATAAATTTAGAGAAAATGAAATAAAATGCTTGGCAACGGAGGAAAACAATAACGACGCTGTAGGCTGTGATACAATGCCTAAAATTGATGAAACAGTTGTGAGTGAATCTCATTTAAGCAGCGAAAGCGATAATCAAATTTTAAATGACGATATTAAAGATGCGGTGCAAGCAAGTTGTGATAGTAATGATAATGAAATGATCGCTAACAAAGTTAGTTTCGACGACGATGTCACTACATTTATGAGCAAACTATTGTCGCAAATGTCAAATTTCAATAATTTTGTTCCTAATGACGAGAAAAACAAAGCGATGAATAATAGCAATGAAAATGATACGGAATCATCGAGCGATATAAAGCCATCGATGAGTTTGCCATCATTAAAAGCGCTCGAGTATCAAATAGCGAGCGGTATCGCGAATCTAATGAAAGCGGTGTCACCAGAAATTGTTTCTCCTTCAGACAACAGTAGCACATACACGAGCAGCAGTACTATTGGCAGCAATAATAGTGATTATGGCAGTGACACTTTAGAATCGGGTGAATACAGTTCTAATGACGAGCACGAGGGTAGAGATGACATCAGTAATTTGGAGAACAAGAGGAAAAAGGTTGCTCGCAGAGAGTCTAACAGAAGTGTCAGTAATTCTGGTAATAGCTCTGACTCTACTGTTTCTGAGGAAACCGCGTATATCTGTAAGCAGTTAATGTCATCCTTAAAAAAGTTGACAGAAATTGCTTTTAACGACAACTGTAAGGACAATGAGAGTGACATAACTAAGGACGTGTCAGATGTAACAAAAGCTCGAATGTATATTCGCGATCAAATTGTAGCTCTGATGCACACTGTTCAGAGTTCTAGTAATAACTCACCGGTACGTGATAGGAAATCGAGTCAAACGCCGTTTCAACATAACACCAATAATGATAGTGATTGCAATAGTAGTGATTGCGGTGACAGCAGTCCTAAAATTGGATGTATAGGCAAAACAAAAACGCCGTCTGAATCAGGTTCAGAAACCACTTGTTCAGCCAGTGTTAGTATTCCGAGTTATGATGACTCTGATCACACGCCAACTGAATCGGAAATTTCTCACGAAATGGAAGAACTTTTTGCTTTGCGCGACGGTTCCAACAAAGATAACTCGAATGAGTGTAATATTATAAGTATTAGGCCATCGCTGTCATCAGACGAAGATCGCGCTTCCCTTAACAGCTGGGAAGCGCGTATATCTCTGTTTGCTAAAGTGCAAGCAAATGATGAAATTCGAGACAATGAAACTAACAAATGCTTGGAAACACATGATTTGCCAGTAGTTCATCGTACAGTAACACCTAATATAAAGTCACAGGAGATAACAATAAACGGCAAAGAAATTAAACATAAATGCGGTGATGAGGAAAAGTCTCACAGAAATAGTAGTAATAATAATAATTCACAAACGATGCCAACTGGCCATAAGACTGTAGTGAAAATCGATGATATTAACCGAACTGACAGTTTGTCGCCTCTGTTTGATTCATTAAAAGATCGAAGCTTTTCGAGTGACAGTGTGTCGAGTGTGCAAACAGTGAAAGCGAGATTAAGTAATATTGCGACCGCTTCTATGTCTGAGATTAGTTCTGATGGCACTCAGTCTACTTCGAGATTAGCCATTGATGAGGACGACGAAGTGGAGGCTGACACTAATCTGTCGAATGGTGGCACACTTCGCAAATCATTTAATGCAAAAGAGAAAGCTTCGAGTGAAAATAATTTAGTAGCTAATCTTATACCTTCCACTGCTAAAACCAATGCTATTACAGCCAAATCTGCGGGTAATATATCAGAGTTAGACTCATGTAATAAGAGTACATTTCGTGATACCGGATATTACTCGTTTAAGTCATCAGAGGAGAGCATAAAAAGTCTCGATGAATCAGTTAACATTAGTGCGACCAACACAGCCAACATTACTAGTGCTTCCGTAACAAATAATACGCTTAATATCTTAAGGGTTTGCTCGGTATCAACGCTACCTCACGTTAAACAACCAAAATCAGAGACAATAGAAGAAGTTGACGAGGAGTGTGATTTCGCGAAAATGCAACCGTCAAAGCGTTTGTTTACGCCATCATATCACTCGCAGTCATCTCATTGCGGCGCTAAAGCGCACTCATACAGCTCTCCAAACATTCCCGAAGACGTGTTCACTGCACGTTCCACATCACTGCCGTTAAACACGCGCAATAAGATAATATTACAGCAGTCTTCCATTCCTCATCGAACGCGATCCTCTTTCTTCTCCACTTCTGGAGTTTTACGTAAACTCACTGCGCTTCGTGGAGGTATTAATCGTAACGTTAACGTTAACGACTTTGTTTATTACTTTAAATATATTTAAAATGGCAAAAAAGGCGAACATTTCTTATCGAACAAATCGCATCATCATATTCTGTGAATATTCTCACGAATACTTTTGACATCCATTTAAACTAAAAATCTACGTCTACTTAATTTGGTGTTTGATTCGGTGTTTAGTATGCCTATGTCTCTCGTTTCTCGCTTCGGCTTTTTAACTGTGCTTTTCGCTTATATTTCTAATAATGCTGTAATAATTCTTTCTAACACTATATAATTAACTATAAATAATGAACAAATATTGCATTTTCTTCAAATTATGCTTTTTTACTTTTTAGAAATAAATATTCGAAATATAGTTTCTATTTTTCTAAGATAAACAAAATAATAATTTTGTGCTAATATACTGTTTTTTTTATAAATGATTTAATGTTTCATTAAACTTTCGTAACTTATCATTAATCACTTATGGTATGATTAACTTATAAAAAAAGCGGTTTACGGTTTTGCAATTTTCTTCTTAACTCACTTATTTGACCCGTAGTTAACATATATATATTTTTAAGCATTTCTTCTCCATTAGTTAAACTATTCTTTTTTTTACATTTTTTAAACATTAAACTCGATATAAAATACTTAACTTAACTTAATAGGGAATGTTATTTTTGAAAAGTATTTGTGACATATTATTCCTTTTTTTCAGTGTAAAAAAAGTTTAATAAAAAAGATTAAATTCTGGATAAATGATATTTTCAGCTTGTTTTGCCATTTGCTATAATTTAATTTTGAAATCTAATACTATTTTTTAATATAATTTAATATCATTTATTTATTTTAATAATGCATAAACGCTGCGTTTGTTGAGAACAGATTAAAATTGACGCCTATTTTTTGAATTGAATTACCAGTACAATAATAAGTTCTTCATTACAAATAATTATATCGAAAAGAATCAGAGATTACGTTGTATTATATTTCATCAGACTATTAATGTATTATGTTCTTGACACTATTTTTTAAATGGTTATTTCAATTCAAATGTGTGCTGCAAATTATATTGTTGTTATTCACTATTGAATTGACCATAGCGTGACGTTATTTAATAAAGCTAATGGGCAATTCCGGACTCCGATTTGTAAAAGTTTTCTCTAATCTATCATTAATTTTCCCGGATTTAATTCATGTATTTTTAGCGCAAAACATATATATATATATAGTACTTTGAGCTATTTTTTTTTAACTTCTTATGTGTAATTCTTTAGTAATATTTCCTTTAAAATTTTAATCGTAAGTAATTTAGTGAGAAGGCGTTATTAAAATTACTGTAAATAGTAAATACTTTGGTCATTTGGTATTTTGGTGTTCGCCCACATTAGCAATATGTCGCAAAACATTTAAATGGGAAGCTTATCAAAAATATAATCCAATTTAAGCGACTATTTATCTTTTATAAAAAAATATGAGGGCGAATAGTTTTTTTGTAATCGATAAGTACGTGCTAAACACCGCCCGAAATATCTTATTTTAAATTTTTTAATAAGTTTTATTTTTTCATTTTATTGCTTATTAAATAGTAGTTTCCTAATATTAAAAAGTTCTATTAATAGCGTTTCGACGCCAGTATATTTAAAGTCACTTATGTTAAGAAAATACCTTAGAATTAAATAATTGTTATTAAAACAACAAAACTAATAAATAACATCTAATGGTAGAATAATATTTCCTAAATTGAGTGCAATCAACTCATGTTTTATACAATTATCTGGCATGACATGCATCTACAGTGAATAATTGTATAGTAAATTCAATTACAATAAACGACTGGTAAATAAAACAAATAATTTTTTTCTAATCCTTTCTAATATTGTTTTCTCAAAAAAAAAGTAAATTAAATGCGCTCTTTGACAGTATTGGCGTAATTCTGCGTTTGTTGCGGAATTTATTTTATCTATTAATTTGTGCATCGATGAGAGAAGTAGCTATCGATCGATTTGTTTTATTGATTTTTTCTTTTATTTAGTTTTAAAAAAGTTGTTTGCAATTTATTGGAAGTGATTTTGTGGAGAGTTTCAGGAAATGAGTTTAGCAAATATATATAGATTAAATCGCTTGTGAGTTTGAATTTAATTAAGTGACTCAGTTATAAATAGTAACACAAACAATCA
>JAQIVF010000240.1:0-27776 GCA_034698365.1 Steganacarus magnus
GTGGTGGTTGTGGTGACAGTGGAATTGAGGTGCAAATCAGCTTTAGTGTCGGCACTCATTTTTGCTGAAAATGCATTATTGGATTAGACAGTATGATATTTAGATTACAGCTGTTGTTCATATGATATCTTTAATCTTTACTTCGATAAAAAAATATTACGTAAATATACTACTTGTTGAGAAAATGATTTTCTAAATTGTTATACGAAACTTATTTGAAACACTGCTAACTTATATTTAGACTGAGAAAATGTAAATATATTTAATAGATTTATTTAAAATAGAACATCTTTAAACGAACCATTGATTGCTAGACAGTAATAGCTAATAACTAATGTGATACATATTAAATGTTTATTTAATTTTTTCCAAACTGATAACCAAACACTTGAATTTTGTTGATTTATCGCGTATTTAGCATATCACCGCATATCGACTGCTAATTATACGTAAAATTCATTAAAACATGTTTCAATGAATTCTGCAATCAATTAATTGATAATCAACTTATTTATTGGCTTTTCAATTCTTGTCAATTATATTATCATATGCTTACAAAATTACAATTATTATATAATGTAATAATAATGTTATTTGACGATAACTTATGTTAGACAGTCTCCGCTAAATTGTTTGACACCATTTTTTAAATGATTTTTTCGAAGAAATGAAAAAAGTTGATTATTTTTAATATTGATCGGTATTGGTTCCTCTATTAATTGGTTTTGGATTAGATATGTTGGATGTTTGAAACCCGATCACTTCATTATCAGTCAAGTGCCTCGCAATGCACTCAACATTTTTTGATTAAAAAATTGTGATCAATAGAGGATCAAAGGACAAGTGTTTTCATCATCAGATTAGTACAAAAAAAACTGTTATACCAGTAGTGTTTGAAGATATTTGAAGATATGATTCGACACCAGCATAAATGACTCTAATTTTGATATTAAAACACACTCATATAGTCATACATTCTAAGATTAACTCAATTCACAGTTAATAATAACTTTCGTTACATTATCACAAGAATAAGCCGGTTTAGACTAATACCGTATTCTATTCAATAGCATAGCATAGCATATTCATACCAATAAATTGCATTCTGATTAATACCTTCAATTATCTTTAATGACTGCATTATGACTTATTCTAACAAATAACCGCAATTTATTACAATTAATGCATTGCACTAACACTTAATAGTATTAGTTAGTAGTTAATACTGAATCTATACCAATATTATTACGTAATGTTAAGTAATTTCATATACATTTATATGACTTTATCTATTTTTGAGATAAATTTTTACAGAAAAAATTTTCTCTATAACTTTAATTCAATTTATATTCTAATAAAAGAAAAAAAATAATTTAATTTAAAAAATAAATAATCATATAGTGATAGTAAAAAATGTTAATTTAATACCAGTATTTGTATAACCAGTAGTCAATAATAAGTGATTTATGAAACGAGACAACACTTCAACACTTCAAAACTTCAAAGTTTGCTGTTTTACTACTTTGACAACCACTTCGATGAATATTGGTTGCATTTTATTAAATCTTTTAAGAAAATATAAGTTTTGCTGTTGCATCTAAGAATTAAGAGCAAAGTATAAACTTATTACTGTACAATTAACGCAATGAAAATTTTAATTTGTGTTCGTTAGATAACTTATACTTTATATATTAATATAAGTTAGCTTAAGTTTTGTTGAATACTTGAAAACTAAGCATCTTATCAGAGACAATGATTTAAGAAGTTGTATACATTTACGTTTTACTTGAATTATATTTATCTTTACAATGAAACTTAGAAAATCAATGATTTTATATATTTTTACATATCATATTAAAATAAGTTCCAAAACGTGATGACAAAATATATTAAGTTTACATTATTTTATTGGGTCTAATAATTAAACTCTGTGCAGCATTTAGTGAAGAAAGATAATTCAATGGCAATAATGGTGAAAGAGTTGAGAATAAACCAAAAGATATGAATCTTTGTTGTAATGGGCAAAGATTTTCTAAAACTGCTAACTAAAACTGCTAATTGTTGCCGAAATCATTTAATTGCCAACAGGTCTGTTATATGATTACATGAGAGCTCATTTAATGGTTTATTAGTCCACCTGAAATTGTTAAATAATCCTGAAATTCAAAATATATTTTTTTTTAGTAACTTAAGCCGTGATTTTAAGATCTTTTGGTACCATAAATGATTATTCAGAATCGATTTTTCCTGAATTTGTATACATTCAAACTGATCTATTAATTTTGTGTATATTTTATATTTTACTGTATGAAAGTGAAAAGTATTTATCTCAGTAAACATGTTTAATTTACAAGTGACGTACAAGTAAAATATTATTAAAATTAATATATATTACGATACATTAAACTTTTAAGTTTTTATAATACTAATATCGAATAGTAAATACCAAGGTATACCAAGCATTCAAAATGTTGTACGAATTAAAAGCAATTATATATAGTTAATGAAATATAAAAAAATGAAATACAGAAACTTTAATTTGTTAGATTATTTAAGCTTGAAATGATCTAACATTGGAATAGAATGAGGGGATAATCCAAATTTGAATTCAGCATATTTTTTTTAAAATAACTGTTTTTGAGTCAATCTTTTTTCTGCTAAACATTGATAATTTTATGTGATTCTTTTTTATACAAATTTTGAAGTCTAGAAAATTCTGAAACTATGTTTAAATTGAAAATTGTTTAAACTAAATTTTTTTGGAAGAATTATTTGTTTGAATAAATTATGAAATTCATGGAACTGCTTGTAAGATTGATCATTGCAGACACGTCTGAATTCGAGCGTTAAAATACTAGACCGTATTCATCCAATGTTTTGACCCGAATTACATTATATACTTTGTTATCATTAGACATCATCTTTACTACTTTTACATTTTCAATATAATTTACATCTCAGCAATTAATTACATTTAATTCAGTTTACGCTTTAATAACTTAAACAAGAGTTTCTCACAAATTGCAACTCAATTATCAATATTTTTCTCTTTAATATTAGGTGGACCTGTAAATCATAATTTATGAAATAGAAATATTGTGGTTCGAATCAACAAAATGTTTATAACTTAAATGTTGATTCAGTCCAGTCTTAAAGAAACGTTGTATAGTCATTCTGCTAATAACTGCGATATATTCTGGTGGTGTGACAGCAGCTGTATTATGTTAATATGTGACGATCATTATACGGAGTTTATATAACAATAAAAATTTAGCAGTTAATCAATTAACATATTCGGTAGTTTTTAACCGAAAAGAATTCAGTCTCAGGTGTTGAACCATAACCTGAATAATGTTTGCGATATTAAACGAGAGTATAAATAGAAAGTGAATGCACTTTCGGCAACAAATGACTTGCACTATGAATAGAATAAACTTGATAATCGTTAGTTTGATGTTATTTCCTCACTATATATCAAGTAGAGAACAAAAAGACTATAATGGATACAAAGTTTTGCGTTTATTTCCAAAAACATTGGACGAAGTTCACTTTCTACACAAAATCGCTAATGATATGAGTTATGTTATACCAACGAAGAAAATTGATTTCTGGAAAACTGCGAGTGACGTGAATTCTTCGGTGGATGTTATGGTATCACCAGATTTTGTTAATCATATGAAAGCAATGCTTTCTGGTCAACACATCGCTTCCAATATCATAGTTAATAATGTTGGAGAGTAAATAATTGATCATTTTATTCATTAACTTAATAATTATTTATAAGCATTTAATTCACTATTAGATTAGTGGAAGAGGAAAAGAAAAGCGTAGACGAAACTTCTTTACTCTATCGAACATATTGGACACAAAATCATAGCGTTTTCTTCACAGAGTATCACTCTCTTTCAGAGGTATAAAACCTACCAATTTCTTTACATTTAAACATTAAGCAAAAATTTTTCCTAAAAAAAGAATCACCAGTTTTTGGATGATCTCGTATCAGTTAATGGAGACCTATGTTCGACGGAAATAATTGGTTCTTCCACAGAAAATCGGCCGTTAAAGATGATTAAAATAAGCAAACAAACAAAAAACTTGAATACCAATACTATTGAAAAACCAATTATTTGGATCGATGCAGGTAATTGTTATTATTTTCATTATTTTGCCTCTTACTGTGAACATTTGTTTATGTCTAAATGGGTAGCGACGGTCTAACCCAATAATTTTTCACAAATCCTAAATCCAAAGTAAAATTTTGAGAGTTCAATGACACCATTAATTTGAAAATTTTAGACCTTATGCAACAAAATGTCTTAATCCCATGAGTTTTCGAGATCACTGTATTTCTGAGAAATATGACTAAAAAATAATCAGAAAATGAATATTGGGTATAGTTTTGACAACCATTAATACATAATCATATATTTTTACCGAAATGAGCGAAGAAGTGAGTTTTTAATTGGTTGTGTATCTAAATAGGAATTCACGCAAGAGAATGGATCGCACCAATCACTGCACTCTTTATTGCTAACAAAGTATGTTAAAAAATTAATGAAATAGTATTAAAAATTTGCGCGAAATCTGATATTTATAGTTAGTTCGTTCTCAAGAAAGTTCGGATGATATGAAAAATCTTCTGAATATGTATGATTTTTTTATTCTACCGAATGCTAATCCTGACGGATATGAATATTCGCGGACCACAGATAGAATGTGGCGCAAAACTCGATCAATCACACCATCATTTTGGGGGTAATCATAATATTCCATATTCTTAATACTTTATTTAGAATTTTATTAATTTATATTTAAATTAGTTTCTTTTGTCGTGGAGTAGACCCGAACAGGTAACAATATGAGATAAAAATGACGAACATTAATAAGATTTAGTGAAATATAGGAATTATAACTTTCATTGGGGAAGTGCTGGCAGCAGTGCGTATCCGTGTTCGGAGACATATCACGGAACGCACGCATTTTCTGAGCCCGAAACCAGAGCTATTTCCAAATATATTACCAAACATAAAGATAGAATTAAGGTAAGTGAAATTTTATGTTTAACTCGTAAGACATAAAATTTTATTCCGTAAAAATTTAAAAATCCCGTTATAGGTTAAGGTTATTTAAACTTTTAAAAATTTTTGCGCGAGTATAGTGAGTTATATAAATCAAAGACAATCGAAGGATATTGCAAATAATCGTTTCAGAGAGCGTCGCTTTATCAACCATTTTATGATTGTCGCGTCTATTATTAATGTATTACAAAATTACAGATTTTGTTACATTTATAGTGTCCAATGAGATGCAGACAATGATAAAATGGAATGTCACGCTCATCTTTGATTAAAATGATTATCGCGCAATATTGCATCAAATAATTATAGCGCACCACTAATGTACGTAAATTTTTTTACTGTCTTATGAAAAAGCGATGTGAGTTTGCATTTTCGTTTCCTAAATTAATTTAACCGACTCTAACAAGGATTTATCATTAATTTAATATACTATTAACTAATGAATAATTTATTAAGCGATTGGTTGTTATCATGTAAAGCTTGATCGTTCTTGTTTTAATATTTTACTAAACTATTATTCAAATAAAGTTTAATTTGCTTTTATTGAATAGATGTACATAGCAATGCATTCTTATTCGCAATTTATTTTGACTCCGTGGTAATGTTTAAATATCTAAATCATTCGTACAAATAAATGTTAATTAATAAAATTCTACACAATTCAGGGGATGGACTAAAGATTTGCCACCAGCTTATAATGATTTATTGCGAACTGCAGAAATAGGCGCTAAAGCTCTGCGTTTAAAACACAATACAAACTATAGAGTTGGCTCGAGTACACAACTTTTATGTAAGTTTATATCAAATTAATGGCACTTATACCGAATGGATGTCCAAACACTTCATAACATTGTACACAAAATCAATTAACATTGTACACCCAATTTTTAAAATAATAGTATTAATACATTATGAAAATATATTTATTGTATTAGATCCTTAATCTAAAAATCTATACACAAACACAAGTTTTTACATAGTACTGTACAATTTAGTGAACTATATATTAATTTGTTAAATAATTGAATTACTATCAGACGCGGCATCGGGAGGTAGCGATGACTGGGCTCACGGAGAGTGCGGAATCAAATATAGCTATACTTTTGAACTTCGAGATATGGGAAGGCATGGCTTTATTCTGCCTAAAGAATTGATAATACCAACTGCAGAAGAAACGTGCGATGCTATCACAGCGATGGCAAACGCAATTGCTGTGGAGTACCAGCTAAACACCGCCACAAACAATACAGTTTTTTAAATTATCTCTTTATTAACACTTTTAAGGCAAAATAGCTACGAGTAGCAAATATCGATAGAATAAACAAACTTTGAGCACTATTTTGCACGAAATAATTTAAGAGCAATAAGTTACTAAAATACAGTATATATATTAAAATTTGCTTAAAAAATTGTTAAGGAAAATCTTGATATATATCTATATCTAAAGACCCAACAAATTTATTAAATATCATATCATAATATGCACTATTATTGTTGTGCCTAATTATCACAGACGATTTTCCATTAAGTACTGTTAATACAAAACAACTTCAACAAAAAATTTGCTCGTTTCTATTAAATAAGTCAAAAATAAAGCTTTTAATTTTATATATAACTTTCGTTAAAGTTGTGTTATATTAACGGTGTAAATATAATCGCTCCATGATTTTAGATATCACAGCACTTTAAACAATTTAAAAGGAATGATTCTAAAATGATTCAAAACAATTAACTTAAATACGATAATAAAACAAACAAATAAACGTTGAGTTGGTTTTGTTTCAATTAAATTATGGCATCAATAGTATGCAAAGCAAAACACCAGTTCAATGACTAGCTATTATTGCTTTTATAGTAAGTTACCCTATAAAGTAAATATAAAATACGGTCAGTAAAAACAAAAAAGTGACACACTTTATAACGACGTTATCTCACCAATGTTTGTACTTTCGCTAACATTTCCAGTCAACATGGAAAGAATGCGGACGTCGCCGTCATTATCTTGCTGTAGATCTTCTAAGGTTTGTTGAACTCGCAGGTGAGATCGAAAATGAGCTGAAATTATAAACAAGTCAATATAAACATTAGAGTATGATATAGACATCATGCTTCATATCTACCAATTGGCCAAAGTGTTCGCACAACACAACGAGCCAACACTAATCTAATATTTGGTACATTATCGGTAGACATATTGAGCAAATGGTCGAGCATATTATCAATATATAACGGATATGGCAGAGCGTTATCGCATATTAACTTTTCGCACAGAATTATATAAGTTTTCCTGTGTATCCATTTGGAAGAATTAGCGAAATGTGCATTCAATTCGTGAATTATATCCATAACATTGTTGTTGCACTCTATTAAGTTGCTTTGCGATTCAAAAATCAATTTAATAAACACCGAAATGACACTGATTGCGATTAACCTCACTTCTGAAACTATTTAAAAAAGCAATTAAATTAATAAATCGTTTTCAATAATCAAACAAATGAAATAAAACACAATCAATACCTTTATCCACAAGAAGAACTAATCCAATGGGCAATAAATATTCCTTAATCTCGATAGAAGAGTATAAATTGGAGATTTCAATTAATTGTTCAGCTAATGTGTAGCGAAACCTCCAATTTCTATTATTATCCATCTTTAAAAATTCCGAAATTTTTGGTAAAATTCCCTGTTGTTGTGTACGCAGCAATAACTTTAAAAACTGAGCTAAATTTTGAAGTATACCAAACCTAACTTCATCTAAATCTTTCATAAAACTTAAAAATATTGGCAAAAGATCTCTAGTTGTTAAATCCGTGCCTAAAATAAGAGACATTTGATGCAAAGAAGACGCTAATGTCCATCGAACTTTCCATTGCATTTCTGCAGCCAATAATTCATAGGTTTCTCTGAGGCAACACCAGTTCTGACGACCTAACGTTAACGCAACGGCTGGCAAACTATATGCGCAATGATGACTCAAATCTGGATCTATTGTTTGATAATGGATGGGATTTGTCATCGATAAGTAATGTTCAAGTAAATCATTTGGTATAATATCTTGAGTATACGATGGTCTCCTATATTGAAAAGCATTATTATATCCATATGGCAATGTCTTCAATTCTTCTAATGACATAAACTCGTCATTTTCCGACTTATTTGAGTAAAGTGTTAATAACGGTTCTTGAATAGACAGCGAAGAGTTTGAAATATATGTTAACGGATTTACTTGCGGCGAACAATTTATTATATTATCATTTATTGAAACTAAATTTATTTTACTTTTCTTAATATCAAAGTCTTTTTCGATATAAGTCAAACTCAATTCATTTAAATTAGTAGACATACTGTTAGCATTATTATCAGACATCTCATTATCTTTGTTCTCATAATCGTTCACCACTTCGTCTAATTTAACGTCTTTACAATCATCAGATATATGTTCACTTCGCGAAACTTCAATATTATTACTCGATTCAACATCTATTTTGGTCATTTGCGCAATTTTATCCGCCAAATTTGGCGATACATTGAACTCTTGATTTACTTGATCATCGAAGGATAGTTCAGTGATAGGAACTTTCCAATATATGAATTGACTAAACTGATCATTGCTGATTTCTTCAACATTATTAGACGAATTCTTTTGCTGAGACATACTATTAAGCGCTAAATCGTCAAAATTATGTTGTAATAGAGATACGTCTTCAATATCATCATCGATTTCTGTTGGAGACTCAACGTTCGATTCGCTTCCAGCACTGATACCACTGTCATTACTAGCATGATCTTCGATAACAACAGTGCCATTATCGCTATAATAGAGTCCAGTTTTAGTTGAATCTGCAAAAGTTGATATAAATGGTCCTAAAGTTTGAAAAGCGGCAGTTTTTACCTGAAAATTGTAAAGAGAAATATTTAGTTGAATTGCATGCATAAATAATAGAATAACATACCCAACGAGAACCATCACAGAGCAAACTGACAAACACAGGAGAAAGAATTTCGTGACGAACTTTATTTGAAACAACCAGAGAAATAGGAACGAAAACATCGGCGCAACTCTTTCTTACACCCCATATGCTATCTTTGCATAGACGACGAAAATGTGGCAACTGTCACACATTAATTAATTAAATAAATATTTCATTTAATAAACATTTCAACAAATACTAACCAAAATATTTTCTGTAATATCTTGTCCAACAACAGTACAAAAATCACCGAAATGTGCGGCACACACTCTTCGCACGTGAAAACTGACGTCTGAACAAAGACGACTAAATGAACTCAGAAGTAATTTTTCAGTCAGTTCTCTACCCATAAACCTCACGATTTTGCTCATCATCTAATTAATTAAAAATAAATATCTATTTAAATAATATGATACAATGCTTAAATTTTGAAAATGAATGGGTTAAGTATTTATGTAATGTCTGAGATTAGCTGTTAACTAACATAAAAATTAAATTCACACTAATTCAAAATTGTGTTGATTCCATCAGTAAAAATATGAAATTATTGAAAGCTTTTAAAACCTTATAAAAACACTATTACTGGTTAATTATTTCAATAAAATGAAAACTACAGTAACTGTTATGCATAATTGTTTCGACTTAAATAATTTCGATATAATCATAAAAAGCAACATTTCCACTAATCAAAGCGGCTGTGATATGAAAAAATCTGAAGCAACACATCACTGCTACTTTGACGAGTGGAAATCAATGCCATTTTTTAATTTGAAATTTATATCTATCTTCAATGCCAGTTAATTAAACAACCAATTTTCAAAAAAATTATAAATTAGAAAAAATAAAAACAAGTTTTGATTATAAATATAAATTAAAAGATGATAAAAGAAGTAGAATTATTTGAATAACTAAACTCATCAAAGCTGGCTGTGATACGACTTATTGTACGACACATCACAACCACTTCGTGAGTCGAATTACCCAAAACTATTGCGAAAAAATAATGAAACTATTAATTAGACACATACACACTTAGACACATACAGACTCAGTGCATTGGAATATAGTGCGAATCATGTCGTGTCAAGTAGGCTGTGATATGATTCAAGACCAACAGATCACTACCAACTTGCACGATATGATACTCAACAAATTTTTAATTAAACCAAATTCAATGTAACGCATAATACACACTCTTAGATCATCAAAGGTGGCTGTGATATGGCTTTTAAGTAACATTTCATCAGCCCCTTTGATGACTATGAATATGTCATCGAAATTTATTAGCATCAGATGCAGATGTTAGACATTAGACACGACATGCACTAACAATGACTCTTCATTGCGTCAAAGACAAGGTAGTGAGATGGTTGACAGCTATTACATCTCACTACCCATGTCTTTCATGAAATAAAGGCCAATTATTTTACTATTAACAGCCAAAATATTTTTATAAGATAAAAAGCAAATTTAAATCAAAACAATATATCAAAGCTAAAGGCAAATAACAAATGAATCATGTGAGCGATAGACCAAAATTTGATATTAATTATAATAAAATAAACTTTATTATAAAATAAGAGAAGAGATGGGCGCAACATTATTAACCATTTTATCAATGCTTGCGCTATAAAACAATAATTAACTTTTAAGTATAAATAATTAAAATATTTTTAACAAATTATGTGAATAAATAAAAGTAAATACTCAAACACTTATGGCATTTGTTAGAAGATATAAATCTCAAAGTTTAATATTTTGTTTTAATCAACATTATTTCCCGAATCGTACTAAAAACTATTAAATCATGTCATCAAAAAATAAATACTAATACAATTATTTGAGAGAAAGCATAAAAGGTGAATGAGTGTGTGTATCGATACACAAAAGAATGTACAGAATTGACAAAACTATGAAACAAACATTAGGTTTGGTGTGAATCGTATTTTCGATTCTCGCCCATCTCTATCACATATTTCTCAACTAACAATGAGGCAAATAATTCAAAAGCCCACTAAATATTGTCATAAATTAATTTAAAGTAAATAAATAAAAATACAATTATAAATTATAACTCACACCAACAGCTTCCATGCGATAATCATCGAGATTAGAAAAATCGGTTAATTGTATCAAAAGAGGACAAATGTGATTTTCAAGAAAATCTTTAAAAAATAATAAATAATTTTTAGCAAAAAACATTAAAATATCGAGTTAATACAAACCATTTTTAATGAGGCCTTGTTCTAACATTAACACAAATGCATTTTGTGTCATTTTCCTAACCTATTTAAAAATAATCTTAATCTTAAAAAATTTGAATAATTAATTTTAAATAATTACTTGGCTGTTGCTATCAGTTAAAAATTGTTCCAAAATTGGTAAAATATAATGAGGCACTAAATTTGGAAGATTAACAATTTGGTTAACACAATACGCCGAAATGTGAGGTAATTGCTCCACCAATTCTGCTCTAATACTTGGCTCTTCAAAGAAATTTGAACATATAATTAATTTCACGTGTTATTAATACTCGCTTTTATCAGTCATTCCACTCTTTCGAAATGATGATTCCATTTATTCAAATTTATATAAATGCACTTAAAAACTATATAAACAAAGAGCTATACCCGTATCGGAGGCTAATCTGGAAATAACACACATAACCCGTTGAACATCACTTTGTTGAACATCATTTAATGTTTCCAATACACTTCTGGCCACCACTTGCCTATCAATAATGAACAAAACAATTATTAACGAAAAAAAGATAAATATAAAAATGATGTGATTAATGAATAGAGTTGAAACAAAAACTGTAATCACGTTTATGCGAATGTGTGCGCGAACTATAAAAAACATGGGCGATAATGGCGGGACAGTAGGATTTGGCAGATGTGCCAATCCTTGTAACGTTCCCGCCAGTGATGATGGATGCTTCCGCTCAGTTCAGTGCAATGCAGTTCAATTGCCTCAAAACCAATACTTGCGAGAAGCAGTAAACATTTATCTCTTAACTTTTAAAAGGCAAGTGTTTCACAAAAAATGAATAGCATTAGAGTTGAATCGTCATTTAATATATTCAACATAAACGTAATTAATATATAATTAGATTATCCAATCACAGTAATGTATTCAAATATAAACGTTAATTTTGAGATAACAATAATTTCGATAAATACCGTAAATATCGAACATTAACAAATTAAATGTGATCATTGATTGAAATAGAAAGCTGTGATTTCGTTAGTACTATATTGCTGAGTATTATTGATGCAAACATAGTTCCCTCGTCAGTACTCCACTCGACTCCCGCCCTGAGAGCACAGCACAAAGATGTTCGTATATAAGTTTAAACTTAGCCATGTATGTTATACTATGCGGTGAACTGACTCGTGAGCAGTGAGCAGCAAGAGCTGTGCTAAATGTAAACGCATCCGCTTTTGCTTATTGCTGTTGCTTTGCTTATGTGTTTGTTAATATTTAGTTGGTTTAGGAGAGAGAAGGAGAAATAGAAATGTGTATGTCGTAAGTATTGGAATTTGGCCAAAACAGCAGCAACTGGCAAATCAAAGAATCAAATGACTTGTGATGCACTAATGCCAATGCTTGCAGTGCTAGTGCTTTCAAAATTGTAAATTGTAGCGATTGGTGAACGTATTGCTGTACTATGTTATGTTGTGCTATGCTATGCTGTGTGTGTGTGTGTGTGTGTGTGCGTAGTGTTAGTGTCTGTGAGTGTGATTCAGCACATAAACACAGGTTTTTGGTGCTGTTTTGCTGTCGAATTTCAAGATTTCCTTCTTTTTAAAAGAATGTGTCGGAATGCGCTGATATGCCCGGAAGGGGTGTTTGCAGTTTACCCCAATCCATGTGTCCTCATCATCAAAACTGCATTTCAAACTTTTCAATTATGTTTGCCGCTCATCATAGCATACATCAAACATGTGATACAAACATTATTCTATCACTATTCACGTTAGAATTAACATTCAGTTCTCCGAAAATTAATGTTCAAATTATTTTACTACAAAAGATTTGCATTTTATGTTACAGTAAAAATTATCTAAAAACGCTAAATATTGCGAGAAATCAAAACAACTTTAAATGCTTAACATAAAGTCTCACTAATTAATAGGTCGAAGGGTTAAATTTAGGTCGAAATGGGATAAGATTGTCACAATTAGGTTTAAAAACAGGTTTCAAAACATGGAATGTCAAAATTGCGCGCCAATTATAATATTAACATTGAAAATACGAAATCTTTCGACGAAGTTTGGTCAACGCATGAAATGTACATCAAATTTAATTTCTAAGCTCATTAATAACAATACACTTAAATGATTACAAAATTAAAACAATGCAACTAATTGTAAAAAAGTTATAATTACTCATTCAAACATTTTTTATACATAATCCTCGAAAAAGTTAATTATTATAAGCTCATACATAGAAGTATAGCATATTTTTGTAATACAGAATGAGAACCAAATTTAGAACTTTGATATGAGAGCTCTTTGAAAATATTTCGATCTCTAATAACCGAAAATATTGATTGATTCAAATACAAATGGTATAAAATTTTCAATTAGACTTTATTGTTATACCATTTTCAAAGGAATTTAGCGTTTGCTGGTGTGGTCGCTGAGCAAAGTCCAAATAGTGGACGCATTGCATTGACGCTCAATTGGTCAGTCTATTTGCAAACTAAATATTGATTATTGTTTAACGATAGCAGTCTTCAAATTACAAGTTCCTTGAAAATTTTACGTATCACACATAAAATTTTAACTTATTTTTACTAAAGATAGGAAATTCGGTTATGACCGGTTAAATAGTTTAAACTAATTCAACGTTTAGTTTAGGTTAAATTTTCTCACCGATAAAACCAATTTTCATGTTTCTTTGTTTACGAAATTTGAGAATATAAAAATGTACTTAAATCCGTGTTTTTGTCTGCCCCAAAAAATTATATGTGAGCCCCTAAGTATTTTTGAGCTTTGGTAACTAAGCCTATAATAAAAGTGCGATCGGAAAGTTCAACAGAATCCTTCAATAATCCTAAACGAAAAACGTCCGATTTTTTAAAATTTTTCTGACCGAAATTTCCTATCACTACTAATAACAGAGGTGTAAAAAAACGAGCAACTATTGTATTATTACTAGAGACGATATTTTCAGGAATTTCCTTTTTCTTTGTTAACAAGTTTAGAACTGAAACAAAAGCATATGCGAACGAATTATACAAATACAAGCATTTTAAGACCCATTTGTTGTTCCTGAAAATCCTTAATTTTAGTGTTAAATCCTGAAAATATGGGTTATTCCTGAATATCCAGAAACTTGTTAATATTTAATTTTAGTCTAATTTTTCACCTTTAGAAGTTAAGGTAAATTAAAGTTTTTGTTAAAAAGCCAAAACATAGTGAAAAATTAAAATTTTAAAAATTGTGATAACGATTTTTCAATAGTGAACGAAAAACTTTATTGCTTGATGTGCTCTTTTACTTTTGCGCCTTTAGTATCGTGTGATGTCGAGTGATCTTTCTCTCATTATAAAGATATTCTCACAGATAAAAGATTAATTTGTTGGAATTAAATATTGAAAAATATTTGATTATTAAATACAATAATTTTATATAATTTTTTTTAATAAACTTTTTTCCTAAAAAATCTTGAATTTTGAAACTTTTTCCTTTTCCTTCCTGAAAATACTATGTTTTTAGTCCTGAAAATATCGTCTCTAATTATTACGAAAACGTTTTCAATAAAATGTACAAAAATATGGCCATTACATAAAGTTTGTATCCAAATATTTAAGCAAAATAATATGGTTACTAACAGTTCGAAAACAATTAATCAGTGATTTAATAGATAACTTTTCTATTTGTTTGGCAAAACTAAGTTTGAAACACAGAAGATAAGCGACTAATTTTGAAGAGGAAAAGTTGGAGTTTAAAATAATTTTTTTAAATGTATAAACTTTTAAAAGAAAAAATATGACTAACAAAAAATGAAAATAATTATAAAATCTTGTTTATAATTTAGTTTGGAATTTAAGCTCTACAGTAACTGCGAGTGCATATTACTTATCGGTGCTTAAACTAATATTACGCCAAAGTTAAAGCTTATGAGATCACCTCAACTTAACAATAAAAAAATATTAAATGAACTTGAAATCTATCGCAATAATAACAGATTATTTAATTTTACACTCAAAATGTAATCATAAAATACTAAATAATACTAAATGGTGAAATTTGAGTGATTCACGAGGGAGTAATGACGTGTTTGGTGGGCAATCGTATCATTAATAAATGGTGCCTAAAAACCAGAATTTTCACCGTAGAAATTGGTGGCTCACTGCCAAATCTGCTCCAAAAGCTAACTCAGTGTGGGATAGAGTGTACGAAACACACACACACTCTATCGAATTTTTCACAAAACTTTGTTAACCTCAAAATTTTACATTAGTTTTTACGATATTTATTCAAATACAAAATTTAAACTTTTATGTGAAAAGTTAGTGCATGGCATTTAATAAACACCACTAAACTAATAAAATATCTACAAATTCAGTTTCCTTTAACTTTAGCTAAAAATTTTCCTTTTAATTAGTGATTTTTGCTCATTTCAACATAACTCTAGGATTTGATATCAATACCCGTTTATCAACAATATTTTGAAACTCAACGTTTAACGTGAAAATATATTGTTTTAGTGTAGACGTAGTTAAATGGTTTGATGGTTAGATCGTTAACGCGCCACTAATACAAAGCATAGAATAAAGTTGAGTAAGGTTTGTGTATGAATACGTTATCTGGTGGTATATATGAAATATTTTTGGAATGTAAACACTAATACACTAATATATCGGTATTTAGCGATAGAAATATGAATAGTATTTAATTAGACGACGCAAACAATGCACTCTTTTGATTGCATATAGCATTACTCTATTGTTTGCATCTCATAATAACTCGTAATATTAGTAATATTAGTAATGTTACACAACTTTCATTCATAAACATGTGAATCGTAACTGCTTTTTAATCGCATCAATGAGTTTGAAGGTAAAAACAGTTTAAAGTAACGAATGAACGAAAAGCTAACAATAATTGATAGCAAATACACTTTGAATAATGAATAATAAATTAAGATATGTTTAATACCTGTGGAAAATGATTTCACTTGAAGAGTATTTTTCGAGTCTTTCGATTGGTTCAAGAGCTTCATCGGGATTACTAAACGAATCATTAACGTCATTACTCGGTGTACTGCTATTTGGACCCCAATTCGAATCATTCAATATATTGTTATTAATTGATGAGTCAGACTGTGATTGTGATTGTAGTGATTGTTGTTCGTCATTCACACCATTCAGTCTATTGTTAACATTACTGATCGTATCCTTTGATGATATGCCATACACAGTCATTTCGGTATTCATTTAAAACTAAATATCAGTCAATCACTAAAAGTAAAAATAAAATTTTAAATAACGCATTGTTTATAGCATTTCGACAAATGTTAGAGTAAATCAAATAATTATTAACAATGAAAATAAATGGCGCGAAATGAGTTGTTTGGTGTTTGTGGCACACATCGCACACATGGCAGGCACACAATGCATATGCCATGCCATGCCATCCATAGCACACCACACCATCACAATAATCACCAAAAATTACAGGTCTGTCTCAACTCACATCTACATCCGTACATCACACACAACACAACATACAGTACTGCAGTCACACACACAGTACAACAACAGTAAGCACTAACACCAAACAGCAAACAAAAGCGATCGCATGTAGTGTTTGGGCAAAAGCGATGGCAAATGCAATATTGAGGGAGCAGTGAATTGAGTGCAGTACACTATAGTGTGTGTGTGTGTGGTGTGTGTTATGTGCGCCTTCCACTGAATGCCAACACTCCTACAGTTTTCAGGGTCCACTCACTTCAGTTCAAAGTATGAGAGGAGAGAGAAAAGAGAAAGAGAGTAACTGAAACAGAGAATGAGATAAATAATTGCTTGTATTGCTGTACGAAGGCCTCACACTTTCAAGGACTCAATATAGAGTATTAGTTGTTTAGCAGTACTGTACCAAATATTTATGAAAATGGAGAAGAGATATAGTGATAGCGATAACAGATATGAATGAGAATATACCATAATAAATACGTCTATAGTGTGACTGCGATAACAGATATTGTGATTTGTGTGCCGTTTGCCAAACCACTAAACCTAATCCTAACCTAAACTACTAGTAAATAGCAAACAATCTTAAAATTACAATCTCTTAACATTCGTGAAAAACCTTAACACGCATTGCAACTCGTTTTAACAAAACTATTAGAAACTATTAAAAATTGAATCGCGATTACAGTTTGCCATTCAGTGTAATGTAAGGCCAGTAACCCTAAACAGTTTTTCACACATTTAAAGCGAAGCATATAATGACCAATGATATGATGTTAGCAGTGAAACATATACACTATTGCATAGCTATAGCACAGCACACAACACATACACACACTCAATACATTGAATGCACTCTTTACACACTCGCGCCACACAACACTCATACATACACTCATACTAACATACTATACATTGCTATATACCATCATAACAGCTAACACTAACATTACTGCGAACTATGAAAACAGTGTTAAACACTCTTACCTTTAATCGATTGAGTTTTAATTAGAATTACGACAAAATATAAAACTTTTGAATCGTTATATTTAGTAAATAATGGATGCGTAAACTGCGTTATAATGTATTTGGTGCGACAATTGCAATATTGGTTGTGTGCGTCAACTAATGTGAATGCGCGCCATTTTATGAATCATACATCGAGCCCTACATATAATACGTGCGATATTTCGCTATTATTTATAGATTTTTTTTGTTTGGGGTTAGCGTTCGATGCGGGCATTAAACGTGTGAAGTGTGAACGCGTCGCTCGACGCACCACTCCATAGCTATTGCGCAATGCGACGCATTCTACTATATATACAGTATACGTTTCGGTGTCATTCAAATTATATTAATGACCGAAAATATCTCTATTTATTAATATTCTAACTTTTTTTTGTATTTAAAGCACATTTTGTAAACATTCATTTTTAGTCACATGTTATAACAAATGTTTTGTTAATAAAAGCTTGAGATAACAGACATTACATTCAATTACTACTACTACTACTATTATTGTTCACTTTATCGCTTTTAATCATTCATTATTCACTTCAATCAAAAGAATAAACTATTATTTTTAATAGTTTTATCGTTTATTAATAATTTTTTTATCATTAATTATTTCGCATTAAAATTAAATTTGATAAAATCATTTGATTTTATTCACACTTTACATGTGATCAATAAAATTTATAATATTACTAAATACATGAAAATTGAGAAAAATTATTTTAACGAAGAAAGGTTGGAGTAAAGAATTTTAAATTTTCATGACAGTTGCGATTTCGATTCGAATTAAGTTGAAACAAATAATCAAATATTACTATGACTATGACCTCAATTTGATAGTTTGTTTGGTTGATTTAAATTATAAACCAAACTAATCAAGTTATAATTTACATTGAGATTTAAAAAAATACAATTTTAAATCTCTAAAACGTCTTACAATACTTTTGAGATAAAATTAAAGAATATTGTTTTTAATCGCGCATTATTTTACATTTTTAAAGATAAATTTTTCTTTTTTTTCTGAAATTTATTATAGACGTGTATTAGGGCTGAAAAAACTTAAATAAGAATTAAAGAGCTATAGTGCCGTCCCGTTTAAAGAGAAAATTTATACCAAACCTGAAAGTACTTTTTAATTTCACTACATTTTCGGAAAATTGTTTTAGTTTTGTTAATAATTTTTTTGTATTTCTGTTCTTTTAAATGTGATCATTGCAAGTTTTCATCGTGTGATTGCGGTAATTTATGTCTTTTTACATTAAAAAACAATGTGCACTTGTAAATTTGAGTATGAGATAAGATAGGTTTATCGATTAAATATAACCAAGTATAAACTTTTAGGATTTTCAAAATTTATTTTATTATACTGTCCTGTCCTGTACTGGTTTTTTTTAAGTTACTACCAGAATATATCAAAATATAATCTATCCTTATCCTATCCCGTCCTGAACTGATATTTTGAATTAGTTCTAATGTGTATCCATATTGAATGTATATGAAAGTATATTACGGGAAAATTTAATTTTTAAAAATTATTGTGCAAATAAATTAATAATTAACTTTTGTAACACCAGTAAATGTATCTTCATAAATATTGCAGAGAACAAAAATAATTATTACACTTATATTTTGTGTTTTTACCATATAAATTTAAAACCGATTAAATCATTGAAACTAGAAAACCCCGCGACCATAATATTTCTTTAATTTTTTTGTCTATTTTTATTACAGTAATTTACACCGAAAATACAGTAACTTTAGTAAGGATACGATATAACAAAGTGATTGCATAAGTCACTTATGATCGAATTCAAAATCTTCAGTATTTGCTTCAAACAAACCGAACTTGGATTTCATATATGATAAATTATTCAGATAATATTTTTAATTAAACATCGTTTAATATTTTTATTTATTTTAACAAAATTAATTATTTTTCAAGTGTAAATAATCTGAGAGAAAAAATCAACAATTATAATAACTTGATATAAATCAAAAATTTAAATATATTTATATATAAAATGAGCAAATAAACTCAATAATTAAAAAATATATAATTTACATACATTTATAAATACATGATCAATGAGTTGAAAAATAGTATATTAGTTTAAAAATGGTGGGAAGGATTTCAATAACAGCGGATATTTGTTTTGTCTTTATTAAACGAAGCATATTTAAGTTAATACTTTAATTTTGTTAATAAATATTTCTTCTATTAGCTGATTCCAACTCTTTCTTTTATTTCCGACCGACAAAATGGACATATTTCCAACATTAAGGCACAAGTGTTACAAATTTTCTATAAAAAATAAATATTATTTAATATTTAAATACAATATTATTTAATTTGTTTAATAATCTTAATTGTAAAAAAATAATGGATGCCATACCGAGTGCTGACATGGCATTAGCTGTATGGTAGCAGTTCCATCACAACATAACGTACAGCTGTCTTCTTTTGTGGATGACATTTGATGTAAATATTTCAGTTTTATGTGTCTAATTAAATAAATTAATATTAACTCAATTGTGAAAAGAATTAAATAAAAAGCTAATACGGTTTGTTAATTTTGCGTACTTCGGTAAAATTATTTTATCAGTTTCAGACATATGAGCCTTTGAATTAAAATTTTGAAAATCAATATTTTTGGGCGGATATTTAAATGGTGTTCGACCAAAATTAAACAGACACTGTTGAAATGACATGAAACTTGCGGCAGCAAAAAATCCTGACCTGTGAACAAATCATATGTTAAAATATTTAATATATTTCAATTCGACTACAATGTCAATATACCTCGCATTTTTAAAAACATAATTATATGGAGGCAAACAATTTCCATTTAAGTAAAACAATATTTTATTCGAGTTAAGATCTAAAAGACAACCGAGAACATCACCTGTTGTTGAAATTAATTAAAATATGTTCAATTATTTTTATAGAGAATTGTTAGTAATACGTTTGTCATTAAAATTAATTACCGGTAGAATTATTGTACAGTTAATAGTTAATTAATTAAAAAACATGCCTGGTTTCCACGATGGATGCTGATGTGGATAACTGAGAGCATTGTACCAAATTAATTGTCGACAGCCATCGTAAGCGATGGAAAACTCGTCGTCACCGATGCCATATCCTTCGTGATTGAGAAATTTACTTTGTTTAGTTGCCCAACCGATTTGCATCACACCACAGGTAATCATAGTTGCCTCGTAATACCATATATCATCACTAACTTGGAAAGTGCAGCGAACGCTCTCGAATGATGAGGCATCACATCTCGCCTAACGATTAACGCAAAAATATTAACTTATAATTACCGTATGTTAACATCAATAACACATTTTCTCGTATTTTCTCACCATAAGACCATTTGCCGATATTTTGAGATATTCGCTAACATCGTTTGCATTTAACAATGCGTTGAGTTGCGTGCGATCGGTTTTTTCATAAGTTAAGCTTCGGCCACTTTTTAAAAATAAATTATCTAAACACCATTGAGCACAAAATCCAACTTGAATTTTGAGATAATGGTCGTCATTAATTAAATTCTCCAATAATAGAAGAGGATTTTCAGGCAATTCATTTAATCTTTTAGCAATTGTCAATTTATTCTCACCTAAAAATTGAGTTAATTTTTCTTAAAATGAGCAATTGATTATAAAACAAACACATTCTCTTACTAGTTTGAGCAAATTTTTCGAGAGCTATCAAAGTAAATAAAATAATCGAATAATCGTTGTTCAGCGATAAATTATGAATCAAATAATCTAATATTCCATCAGTTAATAGATATCTAAAAAAATACATCATTAAATGAGAACCGATATCAACAAAGTGTTATGAAATCATTACACAGAGTTGGGTCCCGCAAGCTTTTCAGCCAAACATCCGATAACAACGCACGCGTTTCGATGTCTCGCAACACTTTGTTTGTCAAATAAGTTATTATTCGCTAAATTTAGAATATCTGTCAATTTTGATATCGATTCCTAAATAATAATTACAATAAATAGAATTAAATAAATGTGATGCGTTATAAGCTTATGAATACTTTAGTTGGAAGCGGACAGTCATCGAGAAGTAAGAGTATAACTGCTGGACCCAATGCGTCGTCAATTGGTATCACATTAATCATTGAGTTAACCACTGCCAGCCATCCTTTCTCTTTGTCAGCAATTATATGCAGTTTAAGCATTGATGATGGAATATCTTGATCACTATTAGCACATCAATTTCAATTACAATTACATTTCACTAATCAAATACAACATTACAATAGGCATACTTATCGACCAGAGTTCTAATTACAGATAACGTCTCGAGAACCAACTTATCGACCATCGAAGAAGATTTACCGCAATGGTTACTAATATTTGTGTCATTGTTCTGATTTGCGTGATTAATAGGTTGCACGCAATTATCCAATGAAATGGTTTGCGACGAGTGATGCGGTGGTAAATGATTCACTGATGTTATGCTCGGCTGACCATCAGTTTGGTGTTCATTATTATTAATACTCGAACGTGAATTTCTTCGTTTACACCTTTCTTTGCATAAACAAACACCCATTGTTTAATACCAGAACTGATTTAATATTGATATTGATATTAATATTGAAATAAAACTATTTCTATCACATTTCTAACCGAATACTGTTTAAATATTTAACTCATTTATTTAATAATTAATGCATTATATATTTAATTGATTTAATCGTTGTATAATAAAATTTTATTAATAAAATTGATTTAAAACACTAAATTAAGATAACAAACAACACTAAATATAATATAAAATGAAAAGTATTTCAATATATATATATATATAATCGCAATCAGTATGAGCTAACAGTCAAACATATGATGACATAACATTCACTCCTTTTCAAAACTAGTTTCAAATATGTTTATAACGAGATATACTGTATATTTATCTTTTTGTTTTAGTTTTGAGGTAATTATTTCCTAAAACCGTTTAAAAGAAACTAATCATTTTTAAATTGAATTGATAAATAGATTTGTTATGATCAGTAATGATAGATTAATTATTAAAATTGGAATACATATGTACATTGAATATAATAAATTAGTAGTGATGCACAAAAGTTAACCGTTAATAATTTTATTCCTGAATTTTTTTAACTTTAACCTTAATCGGTTAAAAATCTTAATTTAAACTTTAACCGATTAAGTTAAATATAACTCTAGTTAACTCATATTAACTTATATTTTTAAACATAATATAAACTGTAGAAATAATTTAATTTGAACATTTCATTGAATTCTAAGATGAAATTAACTTTTAAATTTACTTCTTATAGAAAATATTGATCAAAATTATGGTAAATAAATTAAAAATATTTGACCTGTTAAATTAATGTTTATTTTTAACCTATACTGTAAAAGTTACTTAGCTTAAACTTCTCAAAATTTTTAACTTTAACTAATTAACCGCTGAGGTTAAAAGTCAAGCGATTAAAATGTGCATAACTACCAATTTGTATGCGCTCTTATATAAGCTTGCCATATGTTTGAGTTTCAATATTAGCAGAGATAATATTAATAGTGGTGCATTATATTCGCACTTCAGTTTGATCAATGCCTAGAGGTTCCGGTATTCTATACCATTGCCACAAATTGAAACACACATTGTGTCAAAATATATTTTTACTAATTATTTCACTTTAAAACTTTAATTTCTTGATTTAATGATTAGGAAAATTCCTGATCCTCACTGCAATTCTGCCACTTCTACTCGTTGCTTTGTAAATTTTAGATCGCAATTTTTTCAATCTCATAATCTTACACTTCTGCATCTTCTACTAAAACAAAATTCGAAATATGTGTTTCAGTGAATTCGTTGATAAAACTTGTTAGCAAATGTGGCGGTACTTGAATATATACCATTTCATTCAGTGCTCGCGGAAATGTCCAAAATTAAGCTTTAAATATATTAAGAAATAAAAAGTTTCCTTGAAGTGTAAAATTGAAAAATATTAAGTATTGAAAGCATAAGTTTTGAGTTTAATCTGAGAAAAGTGTTTTCGTCGGGTAAACATTTGAGTTAATTTTGCAATCTATTAAATGAATGATTGAACAAATATAGTGCTGATTATTAATCTGTTCATTACATTATTGAAATTTACAAATATTTTGATATTATGCTTAAAGACTTGTCCTTTAGAACCCAATAGTATTATGGTTTACAATTAAAGTGCCAAAAATTGCATAATAGCATAAAGTAATAATTGTAATTAGAATATTCTACACGTAAACTGTGAGTACAGTGCAAAGATTTTTTTATTACAATTAATTAATTGAATGACGCCAAACAATATAACGCCATAAAATAATTTATTTTCTTTATCTGTTAAATAAATAATACGAGGTTTAGTTGAAAACTTGAAATCATTCATGTTTTTCTTAAATATTTTTTAAAAAATTTTTTGCCAACACATGAATATCTAAGTTTGTTTTGCTGAAAACAAACGCGAATGATTTTAAACTAAACCTCGTATTATTGAACAGATAATGAAATAACTTATTTTATGGCATTATACTTCGAGCGTCATTCAAATAATTAATTGTAATAAAATTCTTGAATATAAAAAGATGTGATTTTACTTTTAATTGTTTCTCGGTTTCACAAATTTTGTTATAATCAAAAGCACTATTAGTATGGGCTTTAAATTGTTACAGTTTTGTTTGTGTTTTAGCGTAGTGTTTGTGGCATTTGGTGAGGAAATTACTCGCTATTATGGCCACAAAGTTCTTCGCTTATTGCCAACAACTAAAGCACAAATAGAATATTTGCATGATTTGGTTGATACTAATTTCGAAGTAAGTATATTTTCAGTGCTTTATTGAAATTAAATCAAATTAATTTCAAAGTGATTATTACGGAAAAGTTTCATAGTCTTTAAAGTTTAATTAAAGTACTTTAAAAGTATTAAGATAAAGGCATTATATGCGGAATAAAATATATAACTTATAGTAATATTATGAAATATTACTAAAGATTTAATTAAATTTCAAGTTTTTATATACCGTATTTCGACGTTGTATCTAACAAATAGGAAAGCGCTCTCTCCTAACAATCCTGATAAACGGTACCATTTTTTGGGTGTTTTAGAAATTTGTATTCTTATATCACTTAAATGTGACCATCTCTGATGTTTGTAACCAACTCCACTAGAATTTAGAATTTGGTTTGAAATTTATGTTTTGTTTTTAACTTTCGTACAGTTTTATAGCTGAAAATTTTAGTAGAGTTAAAATTTACACAATACTCACAGTACAACATGTTTACTATTCTAATTAATTTATGCGAGAATACTTTTTTAATTTTCTATTGGAATAATTCTATAGAAATTTCTATTTCTTATATTTCAAGCTTAATTTTTGGACATTTCCGCGAGCACTGAATGAAACGGTAGATATTCAGGTACCGCCACATTTGCTAACAAGTTTTAACAATGAATTGACTGAAAGACATATTTCGAACTTCGTTTTAATAGAAGATGCAGAAGTGTAAGAAGTAATTTAAATGAGTTTATGACCAAAATTATAAAAATTTCGATCTAAAACTACAGAGCTTTTACTAAACAACGAGAAGAAGTGGCAGAATTGCCGCGAGGATCAGAAATAAATGAAGCGATGCCTCGCTTTTTTACCGCTTATCAAAGATTAGCCGCTATTTTATCTTTATTGACGTCAATTAATACAGCAAATCCTTCTATCACTGCACTCGAAACTATTGGAACTTCAACTAACGGCAACCTTTTGAGATTAATCAAAATTGGTGTAAATGTTGCAGGTTTGCATCATTCAATTAAGAGTTTTTCTCAATTATAATAATAACTTCTTACAATTACAGCAAATACTAAACCTATTATCTTCATTGACGGCGGAATACATGCACGAGAATGGATATCACCGGCAACTGTTACTTATGTTGCGCAGGCACTGATAAATGGATATAATAACAATAACGCTACCATAAGGACCTTACTTACTAATTTTGACTTCTATATACTTCCAGTTTCGAATCCCGATGGTTAGTAACATAAGTTTTTACAGCTTATCATTTTATAATTCACATTAATGTTACATGCATTCAACTTATTTTTGAAAACTAACCACACGTTATCATTCATTCATTTTTATTCAATTTTCCTGATTAGGTTATGAATACACACACACCACTGTAAGTTTGTCGAAATTGTTATATTTAACCAATAAAAGCATTTCGAAAATATACGATGAATTTTTTAGACAAGATTATGGAGAAAAACAAGATCTGTGAATAGTGGTTCAACATGTGTTGGTAATAAAAATAATGATTTCAATACAAGTTTTGAATACACAGTATAGATTGAGATATATTAATATAAGTTTAATGAAATTTACAGGAACAGATCCAAACCGAAACTTTGATTACCAATGGAATACAGTGGGCGCCAGTACTAACCCGTGCAGTGAGATATATGCCGGTTCGAGAGCTTTCTCTGAACCCGAAACCAAAGCTCTATCTGACTATATTTATGCGCGAAGAACTCGAGTTAAAGGCTATTTTAACGTTCACTCATATGGACAGTATTGGTTGTATCCATGGGTATATACTATATTGATATTTTTGTTCGGCCTTTATTTATAATTAATTTGAATTTTATTTAAAAAAACTATAGTTAAAAACAGTATAAATCAAAATCAAAAAATTAAGACTTATGCTATCTAATTATAAACTTTTTAGAAAAAAATTGATAAAATTTCATAAATATTTAAATTCATTTAATTATAGACGAGATAAATTTAAAAATAATTCGTATATTATATTATAGGGATACACGAGTGCACTTCCACCACATAACGCCCAACTGGTAAGTCAACCATTATTCTATTTCAATCTATTGAAATAAAAAATTTAAAGGATTAAAAAAATAAATTTTCATTTTAAACTAACATATCATAACCAATTCACTAATTTCCAAATAATAGAAAACTAAACCTAATAAAAGGTAACATTTAAATTTAAGTGATCTTTTAAAAACTATATGCTAAATTTAAAATCAACGTTAGGTTTTTGAAACAGACATCGATTTGGGTTTGTATGTCCTCCGAGAATATTTTACTATTTATTCAATGTATTATAGTGTTCAACTTAGATTGTGATATTGAATTCTGAACAAAACGAAAGAAACAGATAATACTTTAAGTAAAATTATTTTTCAATATTTAATTCAAAAAACATTAAACTTTCATGAATGATCGCAAGCATAATATACATTACTGTTACATTAATTGGTAAAATATTATAGTTTCATTTCGTTACTGTACCAAAGATAATATCAAATTTCACAAAATGGTAGTCTAACGAAAATTTTTAATCCCTTTGGTTTATTTATCATTAATAAATTTACTATTAATACGTTAATTTCTCAAAAGTTAAAGTACTTTTCTCATAGAACGCAGCTGCAACTGTTGCGGTGAATGAGTTAACCCGTTATTACAGCACGCGATACACGATCGGAACGTCCACTAATGTTCTTTGTAAGCAAATTGTCTAACACTAAAATCACATTGAATTTAAATCAATTATTTAATTTGTATCGCAGATGCGGCAGCGGGTGGCGCTGATGGTAAATATTTTAACAAAATTACATTATTAAATGCTAACACTTAGCGTTAATTTTTTATATTACTCTCAATTGGGATTTCATATAATAATTACTAAATAATTAGACTGGGCGTATGGCGGGGCGGGTGTGACGTACTCTTATTGCGTTGAGTTGCGCGACGGCGGTACCAACGGATTTACTTTACCCGCCGCTCAAATCACTCCGAGTGGTATCGAAACATCCAACGCGTTCTACGCTATTGCTAACCATATCGGCGCACAGCTTAAACTCTTTTAAACAAAATAATGATTACAATATAACTGTATAACTGTTTAGAGTTGTTTCTCTTTGAATTAGAGATAATATTAAAATTATTATTAAAATC